>PISX010003334.1:0-139480 GCA_004024625.1 Mellivora capensis
CATTGCTTTCTCCTCCTCTGGAGTTCCCCTGCTCTCCTTGTTAAGTGAACTTGGTTGGATTTCTTTTGATCTTCTGGGGGAGGGGCCTGTTGTAGTGATTCTCAAGTGTCTTTGCCCGAGGCAGAGCTGCACCGCCCTTACCAGGGGCCGGGCTGAGTAATCCGCTCGGTTTCGCTTTCGGGAGCTTTTGTTCCCTGAGTGCTTTCCATAGAGTCCGGAGGACGGGAATGAAAATGGCGGCCTCCTAGTCTCCGGCCCGGAAGAGCTGAGATTCGGGGCTCCACTCCTCAGAGAAAAGTCCCGGCTACTCCCATATTCCTCGCCTCTGGCCGCGCTCCGAGCTCACCCAGGCTGTGACCGGTTCAAGGTAACCCCGAGCTGAGAGCTCACTCCTCGGCTCTGTCTCTGTAGCCGGTTTCCCGCTCCGATACCTGCTAGCTCTGGGACACTTAGACACCCTTCTGTGGCCCTGCGGGACCTGGGGCCAGGCTGACCCCGCGTGGGCCTCACCCCGGTTTAGCCTCTGGAGCGATGTCCCTCCGTGGAGCAGACTTTTAAAAGTCCCGATTTAGTGCTCCGCTGCTCTGCCGCTTGCTGGGAGCCGGCCCCTCCCCCGCGGTCTATCCTCCCGTCGCTTTCGATTCACTTCTCTGCCGGTCCTACCTTTCAGAAAGTGGTCGATTTCCTGTTTCCAGAATTGCTGTTCTTCCTCTCTTTGATCTCCCATTGGATTTAGGTGTTCGCAATGGTTTGATAAGCTCTCTAGCTGATCTCCTGCTACCTGATGTCGTCTCAGCTGCTACTTCTCGACCATCAACTTTAAATAGAGTGCCATACGCATAAGATGTTATATACAAATCTAAAAGTCATCACAAATCAAAACTACTAATAAATACGCAAAAAATAAAGAGAAAAGAATCCAAATATATCACTAAAGATAAACAGCAAACCGTGAAAGAAAGACAAGAAAATGTCAGAGAAAATCTTCAGAGACAACCACAAAATAGGTAACAAAATGGCAATAAATACCTGGCTATCAATAATTACTTTGAATGTAAGTGGATTAAATCCTCCAATAAAAAGACATAGTGTGACAAAATGGATTAAAAAAAAAATAAGACCCATCTATATACTGCCCACAAAAGACTCATTATAGACCAAAAGACACCTGAAGATTGAAAGTGAGGGGATAGAGAAACATCATACAAATGGATGTCAAAAGAAAGCCAGAGTAGTAATACTTAATATTGGGCAAAATAAGTTTTAAATTTTTTTTTTTAATTTGTCAGAGAGAGAGGGAGAGAGAGAGAGCGAGCACAGGCAGACAGAGTGGCAGGCAGAGGCAGAGGGAGAAGCAGGCTCTCTGCTGAGCGAGGAGCCCAATGTGGGACTCGATCCCAGGACGCTGGGATCATGACCTGAGCCGAAGGCAGCCGCTTAACCAACTGAGCCACCCAGGCATCCCTAGTTTTAAAACAAAGACTATAACGAGACAAAGAAGGACACTATATAATCATAAAAGTGAAAATCCAACAAGAAGATATAACAATTGTAAATATTTATGCACCAAACATGGGAACACTTAAATACACAAGACAGTTAATAACAAACATAAAGGAACTAAGTGATAATAATACAAAAATAGTGGGAGACTTTAACACTCCATATACATCCACAGAAACATCATCTAAATAGAAAATCAGCAAGGAAACAGCAGGTTTGAATGACACACTGGATCTGATGGATTTAATAGATATATTCAGAACATTCCATCCTAAAGCCGCAGAAACACATTCTTTTGCAAGTGCACATGGGACATTCTCCAAAATAGATCACCTTTTAGGCCACAAAACAAGCCTCAACAAATTCAGAAGACCGAAGGCATACCATGCATCTTTTCTGACCAAAAATGCTTGAAATTAGAAGTCAACCAGAGGAAAGAATCCAGAAAGACCACAAATACATGGAGGTTAAATAACATGCTACTAGACAATGAATGGCTTAACCAGGAAATAAAACAAGAAATTAAAAAAATACATGGAAACAAATGAAAATGAAAACACAATGGTCCAAAACATCTGGGATGCAGAAAAAGCAGTTCTACAAGAACTATCAGCAGTTCTACAAGGAAAGTTTACAGCAATACAGTCCTACCTCAAGGAGCAAGAAGTATCTCAAATAAACAACCTAGCCTTACATCTAAAGGAACTAGAAAAAGAACAACAAATGAAGCCTAAAGTCAGTAGAAGGAAGAAAATAATAAAGGTTAGAGCAGAAATAAATGATATAGAAACTAAAAAACAATAGAACAGATCAATAAAACCTAGAACTGGTTCTCTGAAAAGAGCACTAAAATTGATAAACCTCTACCAGACTTACCATATAAACAAAATCGAAAAGAAGGAATAATAACCAACACCACAGAAATACAATTATAAGAGAACATTATGAAAAACTTTATGCCAAAAAATTGAACAACCTAGAAGAAATGGATAAATTCCTAGAAACATATAACCTACCAAGGTAGAAAGAGGAAGAAATAGAAACTTTGAAAAGTCTGATTACCAGCAAAGAAACTGAATCAGCAATCAAAAAAGTCCCAACAAACAAAAGCTCAGGACCAGATGGCTTCACCAGCAAATTCTACAAAACATTTAAAGAAAAGTTAATACTTATTCTTCTCAAACTATTTCAAAATATAGAAAAGAAAGGAAAATATCCAAACTCATTCTAGAGGCTAGGATTACCCTGATACCAAAGCCAGATAAAGATACCACAAAAGAGAGAATTACAGCCAATTTTTCTGATGAACACAGATGTAAAAATCCTCAACAAAATACTAGTAAACCAAATCCAATAATACATTTTAAAATAATTCACTACAATCAAGTATGATTTATTCCTGGTTTGAAAGGGTGGTTCAATATTTGCAAATCAATCAACATGATACATCACACCAATAAGAAAAAGGATAAGAACCATATGATCATTTCAATAGACACAGAAAAAGCATTTGATAAAGTACAACATCCATTCATGATAAAAAAACAAAAAAAAAACTTCAACAAAGTAGATTTAGAGGGAATATGCCTCAACATAGTAAAGGCCATATATGAAAAATTCACAGCTGACATCATCCTTAAAGGGGCAAAACTCAGAACTTTCCCCCTAAGGTCAGGAACAAGACAAGGATGTCCACTCTCACCACTTTTATTCAACACAGTACTGGAAGTCCTAGCCACAGTAATCAAACAACAACAACAATAACAACAAAGCAAAAAGCACCCAAATCAGCAGGGAAGAAGTAAAATTTTCACTATTTGCAGATGACATGATATTCTATATAGAAAACCTGAAAGAACTCCACCAAAAAACAAACAAACAAACAAACAAAAACGCCCTAGAATTGATAAATGAATTCAATGAGGGGATAGAGAAAGGATACAAAATCAATGTGCAGAAATTAATAATGAAGCAGCAGAAAGAGAAATTAAGAAAATGATCTCTTTACAACTATACCAAAAACAATCAGATACCTAGGAATAAACCTAAACCAAAGAAGTGAAAGACCTATACTTTGAAAACTGTAAAACACTGAGGAAAGAAATTGAAGACAATACAAAGAAACGGAAAGACATTCTGTGCTCATGGACTGGAAAAACAATATTATTATGTCTATACAATCCAAAGCAATCTACACATTTAATGTAATCCCTATCAAAATACCAATAGTATTTTCACAGAACAAGAACAAACAATCCCAAAATTTATATGGAACCACAAAAGACTGAATAGCCAGAGCAACCCTGAAAAAGAAAAGCAGAGCTGGAAGGATCACAATTCTGGATGTCAAGTTATATTACAAAGATGCTGTCATCAAAGCAGTATGGGACTGGTATGAAAATAAACACATAGATCAATAGAACAGAATAGAAAATCCAGAAAAAAACCCACAACTATGTGGTCAATTAATCTTTGAAAAAGCAAGAAAGAATATTCAACAGGAAAAAGACAGTCTCTTCAACAAATGGTGTTTGCAAAACTGGATAGCAACATGCAGAAGAAACTGGACATTTCTTGTGCCATACACAAAAATAAGCTCAAAATGGATTAAATACCTAAATATGAGACCCAAAACCATCAAAATCCTACAAGAGAGCACAGGCAGTAACTTCTCTGACATGCGCCATAGCAATTTTTTTCTAGATAGGTCCCAAGGCAAGAAAAACAAAAACAAAAATAAACTATTGGGACTACATCAAAATAAAAAGTTCTTGCATAGCAAATAAAACAATCAGTAGAACTAAAAGACAACTTATGGAATAGGAGAAGATACTTGCAAATGACATATCCAATAAAGGTTAGTATCTAAAACATATAGAACTTATAAAACTCAATACCCAAAAAATAATAATCCAATTAAAAAATGGGCAGAAGACATCAACAAACAGTTCTCCAAAAAACACATCCAGATGGCTAACAGACACATAAAACTGGCTAAAAGAATCATGATCATTTACCATTAGGGAAATGCAAGTCAAAACTATAATGCCATATCATCTCACACTTGTCAACATGGCTAAAATCTATAATACAAGAAACGGTAGGTGTTGGTGAGGATGTGGAGAAAAAGCAACCCTCATGCACTAAATTGGTGAGAATGTAAACTGGTACAGTCACTGTGGAAAACAGTATGGAGGTTCCTCAAAGTTAAAAATAGAACTACTCTAAGATCCAGCAATCGCACTATTGGGTATTTACCCAAAGGATACAAAAACCAGATATACCCTGATGTTTATAGTAACAATATTTACAATAGTCAAGATATGGAAGCAGATTACATGTCCCTTGACTGATGAATGGATAAAGAGGTGAGATATATATATATATATATAATGGAATATTACTCAGCCATAAAAAAGAATGAAATCTTTCCATGTCTAAGGGTGTGGATGGACCTAGAGGAATAAGTCAGTCAAAAAAAGACAAATACCATATGATTTCACTCACATGTGGGATTTAAGAAACAAAACAAATGAGCATAGAAAAAAAAAGAGAGAGAGAGAGGGAGAGAGAGAGAGACAAACCAAGAAACAGACTCTTAATTCCAGAGAACAAACTAACGGCTACTAGAGGGGAAGTCTGTAGGGGATTAGGTGATGGGAATTAAGGAGGGCTTTTGTCTTGATGACACAGGTGATGTATGGAACTGTTGAATCACTATATTGTACACCTGAAACTATTATAAGATTATATGTTAACTAACTGGAATTAAAATAAAAACTTTTAAAAAATAATAAAAAACAAACAAAAATTCATTGAATTGCACACTCAAGATTTGTGGCTTTCATTCCATATTTTTTATTTAAAAACTGAAAACAAGCATAAACTTTAATTAGTAAGCTTGCTTTTTTTTTTTTCCCCAGCAGTATAAGTTAGTCATTCTGAGGCTACTGAGCCTATGTTCTAGGCTTCAGCAAAATTCTAGGGTTTTGAAATTAACAGGAGCCAGGTTTCTCACTGTTAAGGATTGGGTAATACAGAAAGAAAGAAAACTATAACTGTGCTGCCCAATATGGTAGGTATTAGTTACATGTGGCTTTTGAACACTTAAAAATGGCTAGCCCAAATTAAGGATGTGCTGTCAACATCAAATGCACACTAGATTAGGAAGTCTTAGTACAAAAAATGTAAAATACCTTATTAATAACTTTTTATGTTGATTATATGTTGATATGGCAAAATTTGTTGATATATTGGGTTAAATAGTACATTATTAAAATCAACTTCAGCAGTTTCTTTTTACTTTTATAACACAGCAACTAGAAAGTTTATGGTTATATGTGGCTCATATTTGTATCTACTGGGCAGTGCTGAAATATATTGTAGCTTGTGGTGGACTGGAATTGGAGCTATCATATTCTAATATGTGAACTTGTCTATTGAGCCCTGTCTATTTTTTTCTTCTCTGACAGGACCAGGAAACAATGATATACCAGTAGTAATAAGCATACCTTCTCCATTAAAAAGAAATAGGATTGCTTAGAGAAATGGCTAAATTGAGGGCTAGGGCAGAGAAAGTACAGGATGAGCCTGGAACAGCTTATTTTACAAGAAAGTAAAGGATTGCTATAAAAATGATGAGCTATATCAAAATGACACCAAAGAATCACTGGGGCTCCCAGTAGCCAAATCTAGGATAAAATGATGATAGCAATGGATTATAACCTATTGAATAAGAATCCATGAGTCCATATCCATTCCAACTAAATAAATACATACATATATACATAGTTCCTTATAGTAGAATGCAAATTAACACATATGGAAAAATATGATGGAGGTAAAAAATTATCAATGGACAATAAAACCAGTGGGTAAAACTTAGATTATTGTGATAATTTTTTTCAATTGCAAAGTTATTAAATTACTCTTCTAAACTAAAGAAATCTTCCTCTTCACAATTAATATATGGACATACTTTGAAACTAGGTAAATAATACTGTTTCTCATCAAGCTATTGTGATTTCAAGCCCCCAAATTTTAAAGCCAATTATATGCCAACTGCTATACAATTGAAAACAAGAGGCTCAAGTGAATTTATTCATTGATTTTTCTGTCTAATTGTTTTAAGATAGCCTCTTTTCAAAAGATTTGAGTTGCTTACAACTGAGGGCATACAGACTATATTATTCAAAATGGAATATAAAAACTTTCCATGTTAGATCTGTGGCAAGGTTGGATGTGAAGAGGAAGTTGCCTGCTTTCCAGGGTTTTCTGAAAAAGCAAAAGAATATTCATAGAATTGAAAACCAAAAATCTAGTAGTTTACTCCAAAGGAGTTTAAAAGGACAAAAGCTTTTTAATGAAAGGGTTAAGTGCTACCATAGGATTGCAGGTAGGAGTGGGGGAATAAAATTTGAATAAATAAGCTGGGAAGAAAAACTGGCAGAGACTAGGAATCTTTGAACTTCAAATTAACATTCACCTTTAGGATCAAAAGAATCCCAAATCCTTCACTGTCCAAAACTTTTTGGCCTTCACGGAAACCCTTCATAAAGACTGAAGTAATATATTTCACAGATTCCCTAACCCTTAGAGGACCAAGAAACAAGTCATTCTGATCTTTTGGTAAACATGGCATCATCTGCCACAAAAACATAATCTTCAGGCTTATTTGATTATAAAGGCTTTTAGAGTTGCAAATAATTTACTGTGTTCTTTACAGTGTGTTTGCTGCATGTATTGAAAAGGAGATACTACATTGTGTGTGTGTGTATACGTGTGTGTATGTGTATGTTTGTATGTGGCCATGGGGACATGGGGTGAAAGTTTGAATAGACCAATCCTGCTCTTTCTTTTTTCCTTTCTGAGGTTATCCAAATGTTGATTTGAGCCATTTGTCTAAGGAAAGACTAATGAACATATAGGTGTATAAAAAATGCGTGTGGAAAATAGTAAGATTGCCTGTAGAAAGAACATCATGAAAGCTTTTTTGGTGAAATCAACTGAAGGTATCTACAGTGACTATTTTAAAAATATGATTGCCTTTTAATTTTGACACAGTTCAAAGCATTATAAAAGATAAAAGAAAGTTCAGACCAAGTTGGAAAAGGAAATGATGTAAACATGCCAACTCTGAGCATTGTCAGAGTTGCCGTGGGAGTTTCAAATCCGCATTGAGCATCCTGGCAGCCGGGACAATGAGCACACATGAAACTTTGTTACTGGAATAAAGAGATATCCTAGTTTCTCAGAAAAGGCTCTCTTTGATTTAAAATTTAAAGAATATTTCTCATGTGAAGAAATGAATAATACATACTATAATATAGTATAGGTTATCTTCAATTGGATTTCTATTGCTACTATCAAATGACTGTCAATGGCATATGACACTAAAGTATTGCTCAGAAGGCTCAGAACACCCTAGGGGGGTTAAGGTAAGTTCACTAAGCATCCAGCCTTCCTGTGCTCTAGGAAGAACACATTGTGCTAAGTTACATCTAAGTGAATATGTATTTCCACTTGATTATATCATGCCATATAAACATAGTCAAATGGAATCAAAGTTCATTGATTAGTTTGTTGCATGAACATAGACACAAGGGCTCTGAAAGTTGGAGAGATTTTAAAGATCTCTTAGTCCAATAATAAATTAATAAAATAAAATTTTAACAATTTTATTTTATTGATAAATAACTAAATTTAAAAATAAATTAATAAAATAATTAATAAAATTATATTAATTTAATAAAATAAATTAACTTATTTTAAAACTAATTAATAAAATTAATAAAATAATTAATAAAATAAAACAACTAATGTCATAAAAGTCACCTCTGATAATCAGTATAAGAACTTGGCTGGTACACCATGACGGACAGTTGGATCACTCTCTCACAAGTCCATTTGCTCCACTGTTGGAGATGGCTCTCTTTAATATAACACTGAAAACTCCTGGACTGTAATTCCTACCATCTTTTAAAGTCTGTCCTCCAGGTCAACAGAGCAACCCTTCAAATAGCAGAGGACACTTTTGATTTGCCACTTCTGCCTCACCATCCCTAAGCTAAACATTTTCAGTTTAGGCTATTTGTCCATACAAAATGTTGATAATATTACTTAAAAGTCATGTAAACCTTAGACTTTTCTCAGAACTTTGTATACATGATCTCATTTTACCTTTATAATACATCTCTGAATGCTCTACAACGGGTATTTCACATATAAGAAAACCAAAGATTATACCACTGGTTTATGCTAGAATATAGACTAGAAGCTTGATCTCTTCACGTTCTTCCTATCTCTGAATTTAAATGAGCATTTATATAGACTGAACACTCACTAACCACAGTAAATACTTAAGACAGAAAAATTCTGAAGCCATTTTACTAATATTAAGAAAATAATTAGCAAGATACATTTATGGTAATTAATACTTAAAAAGTTACAAAAATTTTTCCAAGTGGCAAGACTTTTATATGGGTATTTAGAACTTCAAAAAGATATATTAAGTATTTCTCTTCTGTTTTGATCTAAAATTTTTGACCAACTATAGGTTTGAGTTCAGCTTAAATTTTCTGATCTATACTTCAGTCAGCTCAGATACTGTTTTCCTGCTGGTCTTTCAATATTCATCTTCACCCACTCATATTTGTTGAGTTCCTAGGCATCTGCTGGTTCTTCCTCTATATTCTCAGCAAGGAATGTCAGAACTCAAATATTTTCCCTTAAACAGCAACAACAAAAACTCACGGCACACATAAAACTTCACCTGTTGGCATAAAATCCTTGAGGCCTCAGAATAGAAGGCACTCAATTTAAATACACAGAAGCAGCAGTTGTTAATGGATATAAAGTATCAACTTTAATTAAAATGTGCCTCCAATGGCATTTCAACAAAGTCAGATTTGAAGAACTTTCACTGTGCCAAGGAGGTGCTCTACTGAGCCCAAGTACATTGACAAATGGAGGGCTCTCCATGAGGGACACCCAGTAGATGGAAGTGTGTACCGACAACAGAGCTCGGAGTGCAATCTAACCTTGTTGTGACAGGGCAGGGGCAGGACTAGTGAGGCTCTCCACCTCTGTGGGAACTGGAGTGTAAGCCTTGGATGATGCAATGAGTGGGGACTCATACCAGACTGGACTACTGGAAATATCAGCCTGACTACACAGTCTGTTTGAGTAGAATGATCCTGCCTTTTAGTTTCTTATTTCCTTTCTGAATGTCCATTTAAGCCATTTACCCAAGGGACAAACAAATGGACATAGATATATAGAAAAGGTAAACTAGCAATTATGCCCTCTGGCTACAAAAAGGTCAATCATCAAAGAGGAGCAGACTGGGAAGCCATGTACAAAATCAAGATCAACCAGCCTCTCCTTGAGACCCAGCCACTAGCCAGGACCAACTCCAATTGTTTAGTCTTGCAGGCAATGCCCAGTTGTGGAGCACCAGTGATTCAAGCTCCCATGTTACAGAAATACGTATGTGGCTCCTTCATCTTACATCTTGCTAGGATTCTTAAGAAAGAATAACATTCCCTATTCCCCAGTCTTTGTTGTGTTTTTCTTTCTAGAAGCAATGGAATCATTGGCAGGAAGCAGGCTTTAGAGTGAAATAGTCTACTTTTAACCTAGGTTCTCCCACCCTTAAGGAGGAGGCTCTGTCTGGATTCTGAGGTTTTCTTTTATTTAGAGAGACCTCAGCTGCTATAACACTCCTGGCCCCTTCACCCCTTTACTACTCTGCCTCAGGGAATGAGGAGCAAATTATTTGATTGGTAGATTTCAGGAGAGTTAGTAGGGTTTGCAGAGCTCAACCGTTGCCAGTCTCTCCTTCCTTGCACATACTCATGTCTTGTCTTCCGTGCTGGAAGTTTTATAAGGGGAGGCCCCACAGGAGGAGATGTGTCCATCTGGCCTGGACTGATGGATAAGTCTGCCTATTTCTGAGCTGCATTATTGGGAAACCCACAGTTGCTGCACTGCTAAGCCACATTATCCCTTCTAGTCTTAATCAGTAATAAGTATGGTATTCTGATCTCCATCTGTCCTATTCCTTGTCTATCTTATAAGTGGGTTACAACTCAGAACCACTTTTTAACTGTGTTGACCTAGGAAATTATTTAGCTATACTTGTCATTATCCATTCATATTTGTCAAGTTCTTTTAGTATCTTCTGGTTCCTCTTTTGGATGTTATCATTATTTTATTAATCTGGCAGGACTGTGAATGTAAAGTGCCTAGCACAGGGCTTTGCATTCAATTAAAGTTTGCCTTCCCTTGCTATTATTTTGAGTTAGTCATCCCTACATTTTTAAAATTCCATCTTCCCTTTAACTTTCTCCAATAAATTATCTTCTCTCTCTCCTCAGTCTTCAACACTTTCTTATTAAACCTTTCTGTCACCCTAAATCAACCTGAATTTTGTTCTTAAAATCCCAGGACCAGCCCCATCAACATCTTCTGGAATTTTGTTGGAAAAGGAAACTCTCAGGCCCCATCTCAAACTTACTGAATCAGAAACTCTGGGGGTGGGGCCCAGCAAGTTTGCTTTAACAAGCTGTCCAGGTGATTCTGAGGCACATTCAAGTTTAAGAACCAGATATTATTCCATTTCTGTTCAGTTCCATGGCTTGTCTCTGTCTGGTTACTTCTATTTTTTGCTTTAATCTCCTTTGTAATTACCAACTAACCATTTTGTTATCATTATCATTTGTTTCATAACAATCATTATCAATTGTTTCATACCTGAAAGCCCCCATCACCATCCAAAAAGGGAAACAGAAGTTAATGATCTTGTCCTTAAATGATTTAAAATAAGGATCTACAAGTCTCTTACACATATTTTTTGTTCATTCCTAATTATTAAATCTGATTTATTGAAAAGCCAGGCAACTCAGTATGTTTTAATTTAGTTTACCAGGTGTTCATTTTCACAGCCATTGTATAACATAAACCCACTCACAAATCTGTAAATCTTTGCTCTGTGTTTTGTTTTTAATTGGTAAACAGAAAAATCTTGTATCACAGGAAACTACAGGTAGCACTGAAAAAAAAATTGGTTTTCACAGTACTGGTTTCCCAACAACTTGAAAAGCATCAAGCAATTCAATTATCCTAAAATTGCCATCCAATTTGTTTCTCTGTGGGAGAGCTAGTATTCTTACTTCATGAAGACCAGGAAATCATCTGCTTTTTGGAATATGTGAGTCTTCTCCTTCCTATTTTTGCTGAATCTCTGAAAGAATATTTAGGGGCAGCAGAGATGGGGGAAGGGTGGGAACCAGGGGGAAGGGGAAGAGGTAAAATGGGAGCTGACCAAAAAAAGCTGTTTTTCATTTCAAATAACCCCAAATATCACTATTTTGTTAAATATATTTTGAAATTATCCTTTTGCAAATTTAACCTAATGCTTAGGTCCTTCAAGTAATTGATTGGTTCGGGTAATTATTAATTTCCCTCCCAGCAGTCCCAAATGCTTATGCAATTAGTTTTCACTCAACAAAATTTGTAGACATGCATGATTTTATAATAAATTAGAATTAATGTGTAACATTTTGGGGAAATGTCATTCTCCTGCCATTCATTATGAGACATTTTGGGGGAAGCAAGTCATTCACTTAAACCGTAATGAAAAGCATTTAGTATTTATTAGTGTGTAGGAGGCTTGTTCTCAAGGGAGTATTTTACAGCTATTATTCATTCAATCTCAGTTTCCCTGGGAGGGAGGGTAAGAGAGCCCAGGGATCCAAAGTCAATGAGTTGAGTCATTGTTCAGCTCCATTCCAAAGGACTACTCTGTTTCAACCTCAGGTTCAAGTTAAGATTCTGTGGCTCAGGATTTTCTTTGGGATCTAGTCCCATTGGCAACAGCTCAAACATCACTTGTCTGTTCTCTGATCACCTTCCTGGGAGGGCCCTGAGATGTACCTATGGAACAAGAAACCTTCATAAGGAACAAGGGCCTTCCTAGGTAGCAGACATTCCTAGAGTTCCATCTTCAGATTTCTTCTGAGATCCCCACAGTACCCACAATGGCCAGATGTTCTTATTTTCAGTACTCCAAGATCTTAAATTTGGTGGTAGTGATGACAGGGGTCCTCCTTTCCAATTTTATCTTCATTGATTTCTCTCTTTTGTACTACCTTCTTCTTACAGAAAGCACATTTTGGTCTTATTTGTCTCAAGTCTTTTTCTATTCCTACCCTATCAAGTTCCTTCTGTTTCCCTTGCTCTACCAACCAGTCTGAACTGCAAAACAAATTATTTCAACACAGTTTTTTTGAACACTCATTCAACCCCTTAATTCTTCATAAGTCTTCCACATTAATACCAGTCTTTGATTATCTCAACTTTCTTTTCCATCTCTGTACCTAAGCTGCCAAACTCTGGGGAAAGATTATAAAAACATACCAAGTAGTGTTTCTAAGAAGTCCTTTCAGACCCTCCAGTGGACTTTGTACAGCTTCATGCAAGATGGTTATTGGTATCTCCTCCTAAAATGCCCCATCACAATCCCATCTCCCTAATTCTGTGAAGGTGATCCTGCCACTTGTCATAACACTGGTTTCTGCATCCCCCCATCAAATTTTCTTTGTGCTTCCACTCTTTTCTTCCTTCATTATCACTTCAGAGGGAGTTTTGCCTTTTCTCTACTCAACTCCGTCATCAGTCCCACCTTTCCCTGTTCCTTTTCCTGGCATTTGCTCAGCTCTAGCTCTGTCTCCATCTCCTCTTTTCATTTTCCTCCTGGATGCTTCTGTTAGGCCTATAAACACTCTCAGTACTTTCTTATGAATAACAACGAACAAGCAAGCAAACAAACGTCAGCTTCCCTTGGTTTTACCATCCCTTCAGATTGTTATCCTCTTGGTTTCCTTTCTAGGGTAAATCTGCCCCAGACCTCCTAAAAACTGGCTAATACCACATTGTCTCATAAAAATTGCTTCCTAAGAGGCCACCAATGACTTCTAATTGCTAAATCCAATGAATTGTTTTATTACTCAGTTTACCTTATTCTTTCAGACATGTCTATTCTTATCAACTCATCTTGAACTCACTCCATTGCTTGGCTTCCAGGAGGCATAACATGCACTAACTGTGCCTTCCTTGCTTCTGTCAAGGATTCTGATTCCTTCCTCTCCCAAATGGTCAAAAGTGATCTTCCACCAGATGCTTTCTCTAGGCCTCTTTAATCTCTTCCTTGACTTCATCAACTTCCACATTTTAAACTGTTGCTTCTTCTGGATTGTTCCCAAAATCTAAATTCCAACTGCCACTGGACATTTCTATGTTGGATCTTTTAGACATAGGGTTGAAAACTATTTCCAATAAGGTTAGATAGTAAATATGTCAGCCTCTGCAGGCCAGTTGGTCTCTGTTATGACTACTAAACTCTGCTGTTGTAATGTGAAAGCAGCCACAACACATAAATGAATATGACTGTTTCAATAAAACTTTGCTTATGGACACTGATATTTGAATTTCATATAATTTTAATGTCTTAAACAATATTGGTCTTTGGATTAAAAAAAAATTAAAAATAGAAAAGTCATTCTCCACTCTTAAAAAGACAGGCAGCAGGCTGGATTTGGTCCTCTGGCTGTAGTTTGGTGGCCTCTGTTTTAGATGTATTCCCATAGTCACATCTTCCGCAGTCATTTACTACTCCTTCCCATTATGATGGTGTTTTCTCTTTAAGCCCGTCTTTACTTTTATTTGAAAATAAGGAGTTTTATGCCATGTAATATCCTGCAGGTACAGACTCCCTTTACAGTGGGCTTGGGGAGAACAAGCATGGATACAGCATTCTTATTTCAGAAAAGGAAGTTGAGGCCCAGCTTGGATTGTCATTGAGTTAAGTAGTACTAAAACCACCATCAGAACTCAATTCTCCAGACTTTTTGGACCAAGCCTCTACATAAATTATCACATAGCAGTCAATGGCCTATAATGTGTGGCTTCTCTCTTTCAATACAGAAAGAAATAGAAAACTTCTCAAGGTTCTTTTCAGATCTCTAATGCATACTATATTACACCCTGCCCCTCATAAGCATGTTCTTTCTTTTTCTTTTCTTTCTTTTTTTTTTTTTTTGGTCAGTCTGATGGCTCATTATGATGCTTCTACCCAATTTAGTCAGGCAGGAACTGGTTAGAAGAGGGGCAAAAATGTTTACTAAGCAAAATTCCACCGATGTCAGTGTAAGTTGAAGTAGAAAACTTTGTAAGTGTGTGAAGATCTAGATAACAACTAACATTATTTTGGTACCAGCAGAAAGAGTTAAAGCTCAGTATTGTATTAAAAAATACAAAAACAAAAACCCAAGATGCATTTGCTATTATTAGGAAGAGAACGGATGATGTTCCTATGCCTAATGCCTATTTTATCCTCTTCCATGTATTTTCCCAGAACTCACTTGGGGTTCTGAGATCTATTAAGAATATTATAACATTTACTTAGTTTTTAGGAGTTTCATGAGATTGTAGATTCTTCTGTAATCTCTTTTCTACCTCTTCAATTTTAGGATTGAAAGAAATGAATTCACCCTTAAAATCACCTAGAGGCCACGTCTTTGTTTTTTTAGCCATCGGCCAATTTGGCACTATTTATTTTAACTTTTATATTTTCTATTATCTTGTTAATATCTATTCTGATGGAAGAACTTTACAAAAAGCAAACCTAAATTATTAATTGTGATTTTTGCTTTGGGAGGAAAACAGGGCAAATCAACAAATATACAAACAAAAATATTTAGCAAAGCACCACCATTAGGTATAATACCAATTGTGGGTATAAAAAATAAACCATGAACAGGCATGTGTGATTCTACCCTCCGTCCAATTAATTTTTTTTTTTTTGGAAATTTGATGATGTTAACCTTGCTTTATTCCTTTTTTTCATTATGGTATTATAGGGTGACTCCTGAAGAATCTTGTTTCTTAGGAGTACGTTTGATCATAAGCTGAACTTGGCCAACAAATTATCACAGGATACTATGAAAAATTATCACAAGATTATCACAGAATACTATATCAAAGAAATGTGTTTCTGAAATGGGTATTATTTTACTTATTTTCCTTTAGTAGATTTAATGAAGGCCAGAACACATTATCCTTTTCAAATGACTATTCTCTGGAAAATATATCTGCCTTTGGTAAACAGATTTTATGTCTGAATGGAAGATTAAATTAGCCTTGTTAATTTCTTAATGTATAGAGAAACTCACTATCAGAATCAAAGGAAAACAACTGAAAATATCTAGAGCTCTGTATTCTGAAGAAAATTACTTCTTGCTTATATAGTTTGATTATTCTCTATATTGAGGGAAAATACTTTACAAAAAACACCTTGTAAAATACTTTCTGTAGTAGTATTATAGAGTAGGCTAAAGCTGCTGTAAGAAAGAAAACCCCCAAATTCAGTGTTTCCAAGAACAATGAAGTTTATTTGTCTCCCAGTTAACAGCACAAGATAAGCATTCCGGCTTGGTGGGCAACTCTGCTCCAGTCAGCCGCTGGAGACCCAGGCTGGCAGCAGCTCCACCATCAACTGTTGGCTTGCAGGCCTCTGGTTGTCACCATCCCAGCTGGCTAAATAGGGGAAAGCAAGGGAGTCTCCAGCCAGGGATATCCTCTTAAGCAGATAAGGTAGAAGTTCCTTACGTATCTTGTACTCCTATTCCATCCGCAAGTATTCAGTCCCACAGCCACAAGGTGTTGTAAGGGAGATTGGGAAATACGGTCTCTCCATGTACCCAGACGAAGGGAAGAACAGAAGCAGCAGGCAACTGCAGTCTCCATATACTGATTGTTAAAAATTATAAAACACCAGTAATGTACACTGCAAGGTTCCCAGAATGTTATACAAACACAAAAGAATATAACACGTTATTTTTTTCTATTATGAGAATATTCAACAAGGTAAAAAACCAAAGCAAGTCTCTTTGATTTTATGTTGCCACATCAAAAAGATTTTTTGTTATCAAACACACAGAGGAAATACCCAAGTTAAAGTAAGTCATGTTCCAAAAGCTGGGAATTCATTTTCTCATAGAAACAAATGTTCTAAAAATGGCCAGGTTCCAAAATTATTTCAAAAGGGCTCACTTACCTCCTGTGGTCTATCTGCAATGAAAAGTAGTAGAAGATAATACTGTCCTACAGCACTCAAAATGGAACTATTAGCTAGAAATGATTTTTTAAAATATTTTTAATAAGGAAATTAAGTTTAAGTAGAGTAGGATGTGGTGGAGAATGAGAAATGGGAAATGAATCCTTTCATGTAAAGCCAAAGTGAACTTTCACAATAGTATTCTGGCAGTGGCTCTTTAGGTTGGTTTTTCCTCCTTCAAGGTTTATTGCAAACAAAATGAATGTGCTTATCAGCTATGCATTACAGCTAGATTTCTGGAACAAAATGGAAGAGATAAAATACTAAACACAAGTGTAGGGGGAGAGGGCAAAAGTCTCAGGGAAGTCAGGGAAGGGAGGAAAAGTCTCAAGTGCTCATCTCTACATCTACAAGGATATATCAAGAAAGATAAGCAGAGGGAAAGACAAAGTTGAGGTCGGGAAAAGGAATAAGACTGACATATGCAGGATCTCTCAGGGGGAAGAATGAGAACAACTGGGGATTGAGTTTTCTCTGCACCACTAGGAATTTACTTAGCGCAGAGAAGGTCTCAGGTTGAGAGGCAGCGAACAAGCAACAATGCGTAAAGAAAGAATGTTCATAGGCTGAGAGGAATTTAGGGAGTAACTGGCTTCTGTTTCATTTTTCTTTAATCAGCACAAGGAAAGTTCATGATTTAAAATTAAGAAAATGAACACCTATCAAAACGCAACTCAGAAGAATCTTCATGGCAGAAAAGACACATCTGAACAGGGTCCCTACAAATACAGCCAGTATAATCCTCTTTACACCTTTCGGGTACACATTTGTTTTTTCTAGCTCTTCTATTCCAGTACAACTTAATAGTTCCCCTACTGCTTCTAACATGACCTCTGAAGATGCTTGATGTTAAATAAAAAGGCAATTTCAGGCAGCTTGATCTGGGGGGTCAGTCCTGTATCTCAAATGCAGTGGAGGACTGTTCTCTGTGAGTGTGACTGCTCATAGCCCATTGATTGCAGAACTCACCAAGAGAAACTGGTTTCTCTCACTTGACAACTGCACGTACTATAATCAGAAAGACATGACTTTGGGCTCCTCTAAAAAGCCCAAGCCTTGAATTGCTTTTGAAGCACTATTTGGTCTCACAGTGGCACGAGCGACAATGAACCATCGCCATGAGCATCAAGAGCCCAGCCTTTAAAGCCTGAACACGGAACAAAGATTTCTTTAACTTCTGAAAATGAAAGCACCCTTTGAAGAAAAACAAATTCTCAAATTGGCTGCAAACTATTTAATCAAATGTTTTTTGTGGTTTCAGAGAATACTAATACAATCCTAAACATGTTGGCACAATTTTGCTTACAAATTTCTCTTATTTCAGCTTGTTGCTGTATTAACTATTTTATAGAGAGATAAAAGTTGATGAAACAAGGGATAGAAATGATGTGAGGTTTCAATACAAATGTTTGTTTGTATTCTGTCTGGAGTCTTAACATTGAGCCTAATTAGTTGCATTATCTTGAGCAGGTCCCTAGACATCTCTGGATTTGGTTCCTCAACTGGAAATTGAAGGGATTGGATGAGATGAGCCCTAAAATCCCTTCCAGCTCGA
Organism: Mellivora capensis; assembly: GCA_004024625.1. NCBI lineage: Eukaryota > Metazoa > Chordata > Mammalia > Carnivora > Mustelidae > Mellivora > Mellivora capensis. Next base: position 18,234 of record PISX010003334.1, read on the forward strand.
CAGGCTGTAATTCAGATTTTTTCAGCTTCAGTTGTGCCATGACGGGGAACTTTATTGGCAGTCTTGAATTACTTAAAGGCAGAGCATACTGCTTCAGGCCTATGCAATACTGCTCTGAACAGACATCTCACAGCTGCTGGGCTTCCTCCTGCTGGAGGCTGCTTGCGTGGGGGCGAAACTGTGAAGTTCTGTGCCCAGCTCTAAAGAGTTTTTGAAAAGCTGCCACGTGACTCTTAAGAAGATTTCCCTATACAACCTGACTACCCAAAGCCAACTTTACAAAGCAACAAACAGACATTCACAGTCAACATCAAGCCTTCTCCTGCTCAGTCCCTGCCTCGGCACACAGAATTCTCATTCACAATAATAATGTCAAGTCTGGGCTCAGATTTTAAGTAAAAGACTGATTTTAAAAAAGAAAAGCTATTTCAGAGGCCTGGTTTTCCCATTTTCGTGGGCAGTAGTAAGTTCTGAGTGAGGATGTTTAATCAGCAGAATGGACCAAAAACCAAGCAAACGAGTATAGGAAAAAACTTTTCTTTCTAATATTCACCCACCTGGGGGCTAAGAACCACAGCTGGTATTGGTCTTCATTTCTGAATCATCCCCAGGCCATCAAGTTCCCTCCTCCCCACTCCTCACTGAGAGGCTGGGTTTCTGGTCCCACACCTGAGTCCTTGTCCCAACATAAGACATCATATAAGAGAGAGCACTTCATTGAATGACCAGGCCTCCAACCCAAAACTTCTGGTTTCAGTAGAAACATTAAGGATAGTAGCGAACCTGAAATGCATGCAGTCTATTCTAGGTCACAGGCAGTTAACCATTCAACCACTCTATTTGGTAAATACTGCTACTGCCATTCTTTTTACCCATGCAGAAAGTGAGACCCAAACATATTAAATAAATTGCCCCAAATCAGCATCACCATACTGACGCTAATGCTAATCCACACACTTCTCAGTTTGCCTGGAGCCATCTACAGTGCTCTGTTCTCTCGCCTTCAAGAGTAGACTTAGCAGCAATGGCCACAGTCGCCAAACTGTGGAAAGAACCAAGATGCCCTTCAACAGACGAATGGATAAGGAAGATGTGGTCCATATACACTATGGAGTATTATGTCTCCATCAGAAAGGATGAATACGCAACTTTTGTATCAACATGGACGGGACTGGAAGAGATTATGCTGAGTGAAATAAGTCAAGCAGAGAGAGTCAATTATCATATGGTTTCACTTATTTGAGGAGCATAACAACACGGAGGACATGGGGAGATGGAGAGGAGAAGGGAGTTGAGGGAAATTGGAAGGGGAGGTGAACCATGAGAGACTATGGACTCTGAAAAACAACCTGAGGGGTTTTGAAGGGGCGGTGGTGGGGGGGCGGGAGGTTGGGGGAGCCAGGTGGTGGGTATTAAGGAGGGCATGCATTGCATGGAGCACTGGGTGTGGTGCAAAAACAATGAATTCTGTTACCCTGAAAAGAAAAAAAAAAAAAAAAAAGAGTGGACTTAGGATAGCCAGGAGAAAGAAGGGTTAAAACTGACAAACAGCATTAAAGCCTTCAAAATAGTTCATTCTCAAATATTCTATCCTTTTTTAACTGTCTTCACTCAGGTTCTCTGAAAAGAGCTCTGAAAAGTGCGTTAACTTATCTAACAAAAGGACTCATGTGCCTCTTACATACATAGTAACTACTGAAAGTAGTTGGAGAGTAGGTTTGAAAGTAGAGAAAATAATTCCAAGATGCTGGATCCAAGATCCAGGATTATAACGCAGTACTGAAGCCTTTCAAACCTCTTCCAAACCTGTTACTTCCCAATGCATCTTCTTTTCTACCTATATTAAGTTAGAGAATCATCTATCTATAGTCTACTTTCTCTCAATCTTAGAAATTTGAATTTTAATCATTCATGTGAATTCTGCATTGTCTTTAAAATATATCCTAAGGATGTCCTTGAGCTCTCATTGGAAAATAATTATGTGAAAAATAGTTCTTCCTCCAAATCACCACTTCATCCTTTCCCAACTTCAGCCTACTAGAAAGACAGTAATTAAAATCACCTGCCTTTAATGACAATGCCGTCATCATTAGTCCCCAAGGTCCTTAAACCAAGATTCCCTTGGTTTCCTTTTTCTACACAGCATCCCAACATGGGTGTTGATTGCCAAGGTCTGGAATTTTAACTCCCATATTTCATTTTGTCTTGCTTGTTTTGCTTTTTTTCCTTGATTTTTTTCTAATAACCCCTCATTTGCTCTTGTATAAAATGACCAGGCAGGACTAGGAGCCCTTACCTACAAAGACCCCCACAGTACAATCATGATTACTCTTTTATACACAAGAATGGAGACTGACATGCTACTCCACCTTTGATTAATTTCTGACACTTGTGTTCTAGTACATAGTTTTTGTTTTAACCAACAGTTCCTTAGGGAATATAAAGTGCTAAAATTAAAACACACAAAAAATATCTCTGCCTTGAGGAGAAGAAAAAGATTTCCTTTTCCTGATTTGCTGTCTGAAACTACCCAAAGCTGAATTGATTATCTACTTCCGTCAAGAATCACTAGAGTATTGTGCAGTTTTTCTTCAGTTTGACACGCTGTCATGACCCCTATTAGTACACAGACTTCCCAGTTTTCAGGGTAACAAGTAACATGAGGCTATTTCTTCTTAGAGTACCCACTCTTTGTTCATTTATTTGTTATAAAGCTCTATTGGTTCATAGACCTCATAGAATGACTTTTCTGAAAACCAATGCTCACAAATTGATATATAAATTGAATGCTGGGTGAAGTCACAGAATAAAGTAAAAAATATAAAATAGAATTACATTCACTTGCTATTACATTCCTGGTGCAAATCTATTTTAAAGCCTTACCTAAATTTTTTTTTTAAGATTTATTTATTTATTTGACAGACAGAGATCACAAGTAGACAGAGAGGCAGGCAGAGAGAGGGAGGAAGCAGGCTCCCTGCTGAGCAGAGAGCCCGATGTGGGGCTCGATCCCAGGACCCTAAAATCATGACCTGAGCCGAAGGCAGAGGCTTTAACCCACTGAGCCACCCAGGTGCCCCATTTCTGGATTTTTTTGGTTGGATTTTGAACTGCTATTTGGGTCATTATTAGAAATTGAATCAAGCCTATTCTGCCATATCTCCTGTCTTTCAATGGCATCAATTATTTATGATTCATATATTCAGAATGTTAGATCTACATGTGACATTGGAGGTAATTTTGTAAGCCCTTGGTATAAGAATGCATCCCACCTGGAAATGCAGCCTTCTTGCAAGAAATACACATGGAGGATACACAAGGAACAGAAGAGGGAAAGGTTACTCCCACTAGGTAGCCAGATCTGTCAGTCAATCATGGGGTTCAAAAAAATCACTGGCAGATCATAATTCCATTTTATAGAGGTCCTGGAAAGCAAAAAGACTTTCTAGGGTCACAAAGCTGATTTAAGCAGCAAGAATGAGCACTCACTGGGTCATTTCCTAGGATGGTCCTTTACCCAGTAAAAAATACACACGACCAGGAATGTCCTTTAAAATGCACATAGTTACTTTAGTCATGGTCGTCTGTGGGCTACTTTCCCAATTTATTTATCGACCTGGAAGCTTATTAATCCTTCTAAAAAACAGATGAACTTCTTTTGCTAGATGAACCATATATGACGAGCAGTCTTTGATACTGTTGGGCCTGCCCACTCCTCAACTCCCCAACCATCACCCTCAGCACAGGTGAGAGGAACTTGCTTAACCCAGACCTCACTTTGTGATCTTTTCACTTTGAACTTGTGCCAATTCTACACTTCACTCTCTCAGCTATTTTTGGTTCTTGCCCTACTCTGTAACTATATACCGTATGGGTCGAGACTACAGATTTTTGAAGCCCCACTTAACTGGATTTGAATCCCAGCTCTGCTACTATGTAATAACGGAATCTTGGGGAATATACTTAATCTCTCTCCCTGCTTTGACTTCCTAATCTATAAAATGGGTCAAATAATAGTGTCTACCTGATAAACCTCTTATACTAAAAAAGTTAATGTATGAGAAGCACTTAGAACAATACCTGGCACAGGGTATATTGAAACGGAAAATGATAATTATTGGATTTGCCAGAAGTATCTTCTCACCTAACAGCCAGCAGATAATAACAACAACACCTACATGACCACGCACTGTGCCGAACGCTGTACACATGCTATTCTAAATAATAACTCTTTGGGCTACTACTATTACCCTCTCCTCTCTCATCTCTTATTTGTTTTGAAATAAGAAAACTAAAGTCTGAGATCTTGAATAATGTGCCCATGGTCACCCAGGTAGTTAAAAGCAGAGTCAGGACTTGAACCAAGATCTGTCTTAGCATCTTTCTTAATCTCTGAGAAAAGGGCCTTAGAGTTCTTCTAAAATTCTTTTATAAATAGGTTGACTTACCTCCCATACAGGTCAGGAAGACTGGGATCTCCAGAGGGAAGGGAAGGCATTGTCAGACATGGGATGAGGATACCATCAGTGTCTTAGCCAGGCTCACACCTTATACCCTATACCACTTCCACCATACCACACAGCACTCATGTGGACTATACTGCCAGAAACCACCCCTAATCCATTGCTTATTTGAGTACAATATTAGGGAATATTGTTCTGATTCAAGCCAAAGTGGTAGTATTTTCAATTTCAATATCAGTAGTTTCTGAAATCATTTATTTCTACTCCAGCTTTAGGGTATAGGGAACGTCTCTTCCTTTCCAGATGAGAAAAAAAAAAAATGATTTTCCTCTCTTCCTTCAGAGCCTGTAGTAACCAATATCTTGCTACTCCTGCCCCAAACCGACCTATTCTCAGTTGTCAACATTTCTTCCGTTAGTCTTAAATGGTGTCTTCCTGGGAAGGTCTGGGGATGAAGGGCCAGGAGAGGGAAGAGAAGGAAAGTCCTTGAATTTGCTAGAGGAACAGTACGTACTGCCTTGTCCCTGCTCCTGTAGCACGTGCCCACTCCTGTGTCTCCTCTGGAGCTGTCTACCTTCTTTACTCCTGCACAGCATCTCAGAGCCTTCACTGAGAACCTCCCAGAAGAGCCTCTGGGTGCTCCCCCGAAATGCAAGTGATTTAGCTACATGGCCTGTTTTTCCCAAAGACCCACCCATAGCACCCATGTTGGGCTTGGCTTATTGGGCTAAATCTAGGAAAGGAAAGAGCATGGGAAGGATTTTTTTGCTCTATTCCCTCTCCCCACACCCATCATCATATTAAGCTGTCAAACTATTAAAAAGGGTCAGAAAAGCTGAAGTTGAATGTTTTTATATAAGTAATGGTAGAAAAGCTGTTTGAAGAAAGACAAGTACGGCTCTGGAGGAGGCTAAGGAAGACAGAAATCCTGGCGAGCAGCAATGGGACTGACAGAGGAACGATAAACAGGCAAGTATGCTTCTAGGATGAGCTGAAGAAAAGAAAGGGGGAGACTGGCAAGTTGGCCTCAGATATAAGCCTTAACCGAAGAGGTCCCTAATGCCATTCCAGCCTCTCTGGATCGATCCTAAATTTTAACATCCTTAGTTCCTTCCCTGCTGGGCACCTTGCCTCAGTCCCTGAAGCCATCACCAGCTACCACCTACCCTTTGTGGTAGATGAGAGGAGAGAAAAGGAGATATGTTCCTTGCATCCCTACTTGTACTCTGAAAGTTTTTCCTTTAGAAACAGGTCATACATACAAGGTTTGGCCTCTGTAGTGCTGTTAGTAGTATGCTTCAGTTGTTACTAAGGGTCTTGCTGGGTCTCTAACCTATATATGATGTGCAGTGGATGTTGTTGGTACCCTCCCCAGATCCCCTTCTGGATTGGTACCTGCATCCTTAGCTGCCATGACGGTTGAAAACTGCAGCTGTCCTCCTCTCAGAGATTACCTTTGCCTTTGGGGGAACGGAAGGTGCCTTGCCTTAAGGGTTACCACCAACCCTCAGCCAATGAGTAACTGACAATGGGAGTGCAAAAGGCCAGCCTCCTTGACCCAAGGGACCAATTGTGTAGTGCAATTCCTGCTTTAGAATTGCCCATAGAATCAGGCTGAAGCTGGTCTCCTGCTGAGACCCTGTCGTTACTTAGCTTTATTCCCTCTAAATGCTACCTCCCCTCACCTTCTCCTGAGGCATGCTCCCAATAAGTCACTTGCACCAGAATCCCTGAATCAGGCTCCACTTTCAGGGAACCCTACCTCAGATATATATTCATTCCATATGTTTATTAGAGGTCCTTTACGGTCACTAGAGTAATACATCTACCAAAAATGAAACAAGGAGCAACTTAACAGGACCCTAAACCAAATTTAGACACATAACCCAACTTGATTTATAAGATTCCTAGGCCTATATCTAACCCTGCTCTCTTGCAGACACTAACAAACTACATTTTATCAAATCCAAAATGAAGACTTATTCATACTCTTCTTACCATAGAACATGAGTTAATATACTTATTTTAAAAATTAGTTATGTAGTATTTATCATTAACCAATACATTTGTTGCAATTTTTAAAATGTGGCTGGATGATTCTAAATTATTTTGTAATAATTATTCTTCCTATGATCATATAAATCTTATATTTTTAATCACTTTCTGGGGGTTTTTCCTCCCATGAACTATAAATTCTGTGATTGTGGATGACTGGGTCCCTGATAAGCATGTTCTCATTAATCCAGCAGTGTTATAAAACAGATCAAATTTCCAGTTTGCAACTAATAAACATATAATTAAATAAATGAAGGGAAAGCAAAAAATAATTTAATCTTTCTGCTATGATTTGGAAGTCATTTCAGGGTCATCCCTATAAGCCTCAATTATAGTATTGCAGAAGTATAGGGAGATTGGTAAATAGCATTCAGGTTGGAAGAATGCCAGACGGACCAGATTTTACTTCCTGTATTTACAAAAATGCAACTTTGTAACACGAGGTACCACATTCACTGTTTTCCCCTAATATACTGGTCCTAGTATAGCCTCTTATAGAGAGTCCCCTATAATTAATGAGCTGATTAAATCCATTCTTCCCATCTGTAATAAAAAAATCAAGACTTTTTCATTTTCATGGGATTATCCTCGCAAAAAAGTTCTACCTAAACAGGACCCAATCATCTTTAAATCCTGTTTCTGAATATATTTGCAGGTATTCCTTTTGGTAGAGCCTGTTGCAGTTCCCATTTACAGTTTATGCTGTATTTTCATTCCATACTGTACTTTGGTTAACAAAATACATCACCCTCTTACTCTATCAAACTGTTAGAGGGTTTTTTAAGGAGTAGTTTATGACTTGGTAACCAATCTTTTTTTTTTTTTTTTTTTCAAAGAAGAAACCATCATGACACTAAAAATTCCTGAAGATCTGAGAACTGTGCACTGTTTCTAAAAAGTCCTTTTATATTTGTCAAATAAATCACAATATTTATAGATCTTTATCTTGTTTCAGTATGCACACAAGATATTCATTAGGAATGAGAAAGAATACCTTATTTATTTGCTTTCCACACACATCTACTGAAGAGATGACTTTTTTCCTTTTCCTTTCAAATTTATCAGTAACAGTGACTAAATGGAGGCTGAATAAATGACCCTATCTGTACAAATTTCTGGTAGTCTTGATGTCACAAGATTGCAGCTGTGACTCCATCTATCATAGCTATATTCCAGGCAATAATACGGCTTGGGTCAGCCCTGCTAGCACCCCACCACCAGATACACAAATAAGGAATCCTATAAAACACCTCTCAACCACATACTGTGGCCTATACTTAGTAACCCCCATCTGCAAGGAAGGTTATGAAATGAAATTTTTCGCTAGGCACGAAATCAGATTTCTATTACTAAGAGAGAAGGGAAGAAAGGAAATGGGATAGGCAACTAGCATTATCTGCCTCATTTTCCTGCATATATTTCCTCAGATGAACTATGAGGTCATAGAAGGCTGAAATTATGTCATATTAATTTTTGTAATCTCAGAATCTAGCACAATACTATAGTTTATTGTTTTTTAAAATGTTTATTAGTTAAAGACTAGATCAAAGACAAGTATGACAGGTAAGTAAGTGGCATTAGTTTGTTCCATTTATATTGTCACTCATTCACTTAATTATTATTTCAACTAATTTTAATTGAGCTCCCAGTCTGAGCCAGGTCCTCTATCAAGCAGTGATATTTACAGTGATAAACATAACATAGTCCCTGGCTTTACGAAGCAGGTGGAGGTAAGGTTAGAGGAGGATGGGGATGGCTCTAAAAGTAACAGGCAATTTCAAGGTTACAGGGTAAGAGAATGAGAAATGGTCCTGAGACACTGTTTGAGAGGTAATGAAGCTGTAAGTAGTCTGGGTGAGCACAGAGTGGTGAAAGAAGTAGAGAAAAAGAAGGAAAGATAGAGGGCTAAGTAATAAAGACATTTATGTTATAGTCATAAGTCTGCAATTTATCTCTGCCAATACACATACCTATTTGTTGTGAGAAAATGTTTGTTTCTCCCTCAGACTTCCTCATGAAAGAATTTCCCAACACTTTGCTCTTGATGGATCTGACCCACTGATAAGCTTCTTGGCTGGCCTGAACTGTAGTCACAACTGTGTTCCATGGACGTTCTCCGAGCATGAAGAAACTGTCTTCCCAGCATCCCATCTTACAGGATGATGTTCCCTGGTGGACCAGTTTGGGAAATTTTGGTCTAGACACGTATTTCTCAAACTTGGCAATATGATTCCACTGGACACCATAAAAAAAGAGTTGCTAGGGATTTCCAGAAAAAGAGGCTGATCCTCAGAAACTGCACATGTGAACCTGGTTTTCTTAGTGTGTTAACACCTTGGATTTCAGTTCTATGAGTCACCAGATGGATATAGGTTTAGGGGAACTAACAGCACACCACTTCAGCAATCTTGCAGTCAAATAAATTGTCCCTATGACGATTTGACTAGTAATTAAAACACTGTCATCTCTTCCCAGAAGTAATCCAATTCAGTTCAGTTTGTAACATATACATATATGGCTAGAAATGTACCTACATCAATTTCGGTTTTCTTTGCCTACGTTAGAGAAAAAGATACGCCCTAACCATGAAGCAGAAATCACAAGAAGAGAGATCTGAAGGTGATATGCTATTGGCCTTAAAGATGGAGGAAGAGGCCACAAGCCAAGGAAAGCATGTAGCATAGAAGATAGAAAAAGCAGAGATGGATTCTCCCCCAGAGGCTCCAGATGGGACACAGCCCACACCTTGATTTTAGAATTTCTGACTTCCAGAACTATAAAATAACACATTCTTGGTTCTAACTACCAAGGCTGTGGTAACTTTTTACAGTTAGCAATGGGAAAGTAATACCGATAGTAATATACCTCCAGATGCTATCCCTCTACCCCCTCATTCCCACAACACTCCACATTAAGTCTCTCTCTTGGGATTCTCTTCTCTCTCAATCTATCCTCTCAAACTGTTTTCCTGAAAATCAAATCCGATTATGTCACAGGGCTTGAAATACATCAATACTCACTAATTCTAGTTAGGTTACTTCTGAGAATATAATTAGAAACCAGAAATAAAGGTTGTTTACAAATCCTGTCAAGGACATTTGGTGTGATCTCAGGAAGGCTTAACAGAGATGTGATTACAGCTAAAAAAGCTGAAAACAAATTGCACTATACACTGGAGAAAGAATGCATTAACCTCGTGGGGTTGAGGCAGAGAAGAGATTTTTCTGGGTTTATTCAGGACTGGACAGAGGTAAATTCACTGACTTTGCAGCCATCAGGAAGACACATTCTGGTTTGGAGTTGGGGATACCTTACCAGGTACCTGGATCCTAGTAAATGCTTATCCTAAACAGAGGTCATGGGTATACTATCATAGTAAATTTCATCCTGATTTAAATGCTAGTCATGAAAACTGGTTGCCATGAGTCAGTCCACTGTTCACCTCTGGACACACGATAAAACTGAGGTCAAGACCCTCCCTACTGGTTACCTTCCGAAACTAGTAGATCGAGGTTCTTCTACTTCCCACTGCCTCCTCAGAAAGTTAAAGGATATGTTCTTCCGTAAGATCCTGAATCCTAGGGGCGCCTGGATGGCTCAGTGGGTTAAGCCGCTGCCTTCGGCTCAGGTCCTGGGATCGAGTCCCACGTCGGGCTCTCTGCTCAGCAGGGAGCCTGCTTCCCTCTCACTCTCTCTGCCTGCCTCTCTGCCTACTTGTGATCTCTCTCTGTCAAATAAATAAATAAAATCTTAAAAAAAAAAAAAAAAAGATCCTGAATCCTAGTTTAACAATAGCCACACTCCTGGCAGCCATCACTCAAGACCTGTTTGAGGGTCCCTGTTTCAAGACCTCCACAAAAGAGGGATGACTATCAACAATAACAGCAACAACGAAAAAAGGGAGGAAAGCTCTAAGAAGGAAGGGGAGGTCAAAATTGGCAAATGCCACAAAGGGCATGAAAAAATGGGGATTAAATTTTTCCATTAGATTTGGCAATTAGGCAGGTGACTGATGTTGTTCAGCAGAGTGAAAGGTTGACAAGGGAATGAGCACTTAGGCAATGTTAACATTAAGGCTGGAAAAGTCCTCTGAGAAGAGGATCCATGCCCTACAGAATCACCTTAAATAAAATTCCCCTCAGGTTTTGCATTAGAATCGTAGAGAACTCTTCTTGTCCCCAAATCCTCCAGACCTTAATCAGCCACACTTGAGTCCTACTATCCTGCTCTCTCTCCTCAGTTCACATCGAACTTAAAGGAACTAATAAGCTGTGCAATAACTAAAGGTCAAAAAACAAGAGGAAGAAACAAAAGGCCCACAAACACAAACTCCAACCAAAACAAATCAGGCCCTCAGTAAGCTGAGCTGTAACAAGTTGTGCTTCAAATTTACTATCCCTGTTTTGATTAAAAAAAAAAAAGAAAAAGAAAAAAAAAGAAAAAAACTGTCTGGAGAATTAAAAGGGGTATTTTATAACTGGGGTTTTTTTGGTGTTTTTTTGTTTGTTTGCTTTTGCTTTTTTTTGGTATCTCATCCATTATTTTCACTCCATCTCCCCCCAAATGAATAGCTGTTGCTGTGTGTGAGCACAAGCCTCGACCAAAAAACTAATTTTGTCCAGTGGCTAGAGTAATTGCGTTCCATTAAAAAAAAAAAGGTGGAATAGGGAGAACAACATACATATCTGCATTTTCAGATGAAAGCACTGGTTTTCTTCCTCGACTGCTCGCTGTATTTAATGGGGGGGGGGAGGGGAGGACAATTTTCTGAATCTGAGCCCATTTCTTTCTAAACTTGGTTACTCACGTCTGATTCATTCGCTGTGTTTCCTCTCCTGTCTCTGTCACTGCCTGCTGCTGAGAAGGGGGTCGCTGAATCACTGCCACTCCAGATGAAAAGCAATTCAAACCCAGTTCTTGGGGTATGGAAGGGCTTTTTTTCTCCCTTCTTTTCCTTTCTCAAGCGTCTGCAGAAAAAAGCCGCCTACTTTCCGGAATGACCGCAGAGGGCAGTTTTACAAGTCTCACCCCGGGCTATGGAAGACTGGGCTCCGGTGAGAGTCGGGAGGCACCGGTCACCTCACCATTTCGGGCTTTCCGGTCCACAGGCCTCGGCCGTCTGGGGCGTGTGCGGAACGCGCGGCGGCGGGGCCGTGCTCTGGGCTCCGGGGGGAGCCCGGCCCCGGGCCCGTTCCCCGCCGCTTTAAAAGCTCCCACAATGCAGCGCTGGCGTCCCAGTTCCGTTACAATGTCTCTCAGGGCGCCGGCGAACCGGCAAGGCGCGGGCGGGGAAGCCGGGGAGCCGCGGCTGTAACCTGAGCGCCCGGCCGAGGGGGGCGCCCCCGCGCCGCTCCTCTCGCGCGCTCTGCCCGCGGCCCGGCGAAGGGGCGGAGCCGCCCGGCCGCCCGAGCCCGGCCCGGCCCCCCAGTCCGGCCCCCAGCCCAGAGGCACCGGCCGCGGGAGCGAGCCGGCCGCCAACTCCGCCGTCCGGCGCAGCACCCGCCGCCGCGCTCCTCGCTGAGCCTCGCTGGACCGCCCGCGGCAGCGGCGGCGGCGCTGGGGGCGGCTCCTGCGGGCGGCGCGGCCCCTGCCCGCGCGCTAGCACCCCGCGGCAGCCCCACGGGGGGCGGCCACACTAACCTAGCGCCGGCCGGGAGGTGCGCGGAGAGGGCGCGCCGGGAGCCAGGGCCTCCCGCCAGTGCGGGGCGCGGGGCCCGTAGAGTGCGGCGAGGCAGGCGCGCCGGGTGGTGCGGCCAGGACAGGCGCTGGGCGGCCGCCGAGCTCCGGACGCCGGCACGTCCCCAGCGCCCCGGCCGGCTCCGCGGGGCGGCCTGCGGGGGCGGCGCAGTTGCGAAACTGAGTAAGTATTAACTTTACTCGGCCGCCGGGATTTCTGGGCAGCGCCTGCGACCCCTCCCTCCTCCTCCTGGAGCCTTCGGGCTCCCCCTTCCCGCCCCCTTGCCCCTCTGTCTACACCTTGGGTTGCTTCGCCGGTTCTGCCCTCCGGCCGCTGGCTCCCTGTTCCTCCGGTTCACCTTTCTCCCTGTTGTGTTCGCCTTTGCGCGTTCTCCCCGCCGCACACACGCGCCTCTGATTGAGAAGTGCAGGCTTGTGCCCTGCTTCTCGGTTTCCTCCCAGTGTCCTTGGCAGAGGAGTTTAGAGGCCACTTTTGTTGGCCAGGGAAACGTATGTATGGCTTCTTTAGCATTTTTCTCTCCAAATGGAAATCGGATGCTCGCCGGCCGGGTGGCGGTTTGGTGAACGCTTACTCTCTCCTCTGAAAACACGATTGGTTTTTAGGTTTTAAAATTGTGTGTGAACGCTTAACTATCATCCTCGGTCCCTGTTTCCCCTTGCCGCCAACCCGTCTGGGGAGGGGAGTCCAAAACAGGGGACTTTCAAAGTAATTCCGTTTTGCAGACTAGAAACTTTGCGAGGGTACATCGCGGAAAGCTTAATAAGCTTCAACCTGAAGGGACGTGAGCTTTGAATGTGGGTCCTTGTGCGTCACTGGAGCCTACAAGCCGAGTACCTGGGTTCATAATCGAGTGTTGCGTTGTTATTTTAGCATCGTAGAGCCGCCTGGTGTTGCTAAACCACTACTTTTTCAGCATCAGATGGCATCTTGAGCAGGGCAAGCGTTGAATGTAATTACGGGTCAGTATTGCCCCTGATCTTCAGGGATTTAGAAGGGAAATAGATGCAGGGCACATTTCCTAGCTGACTTAAACCCATCAGGCTAGCTGTGTCAGTACATCAAAGCCTTGCATTTTAAAAAAATTAAAAAAAAATCTTCCATCCTGGTAACAGCGAGGAGAAACATTTACGGATTTTCCAGTATGATGTGGCTCAGCAATTCCTCATTAGATCTGTTGTGTCGCCAGAAAGGACCTTTAAATATGTATAGAGCCCGGCTTTTTTGCCTATTGGATTAACCCCTCATTCTGGTAGAAGGCCTCAGGTAGTTCTCCCCGCCCCCCTTTTTAAAAAAAAGTCTTTCATCTTTGGGTTGCCAGGAGTTGGCCATCCTGTTATGAAGGAATAGAAAATGGGAAGCTTTCTTAATGGATTTTCAGCAACCTGTCCTTTGCCTGGGTGAGGCAGTAGGGAATGCCTGCTAGACCTCTGCAGGGAGAGTTGCCAGGTGGACACAAGAATCAGGAGGAAGGACACAGTAGTACTATCATTTTGGAGGGTGGTGTGTGTGTTTATCTTTCAGTGGGCATACTAATGCTACTTTTTAAAATTGTATCTCCATGACAAACTCTCCCCAAACCATGAAAGCTCTCTATATCCCACTTTAAGAAGCCTGAATGTAATTTGATGATTCTGTTGAAGGATCAGACCCACCAAAATATAATTTGTAATGTAGGTGATGAAACCTTTCAAAAATCTCCCCTTTCCTCATTTTCTCCCTTTTAAGAGCCTCAAGCTGGTAATTTTAGTAATAGACACGATTGTTAGTAATACATTGAGTTCTTTCTAGGTTCATTAATCAAGCCTAATTTCTGGGCTTCCATAGCTGAGAGGGACATCAGCCCAGAGAGTGAGAAAATCATGAGACCCTGCATATAGGAAAGGCATTTCAGTTTGCTAAAGTGTCATTGTGCTACAGGGAAAAGCTTTTAAAAAGAAAAGGATGTTTAGGTTTTTTTAGCGTGCATGTTTGCTGAATTTGACATTTGGTGGAGATACTTGGGAATTGCAGGTATTAAATTCTATACAGCGGTGGTATAATTTCTTTTTTGCCTAACATTTTGTTCTTTTAAAATTTTGATTTTTAAAAAAAGATTTTTATTTAACAGAGAGAGAGAGACAGTGAGAGAGGGAACACAAGCAAGGAGAGTGGGAGAGGGAGAAACAGGCTTCCCGCTGAGCAGGGAGCCCAATGCAGGACTCGATCCCAGGACCCTGGGATCATGACTTGAGCCAAAGGCAGAAGCTTAATGACTGAGCCACCCAGGTGCCCCAAGATTTTGATTTTTTAAGGGGAATCTCAGTTCTTAGCTTTTGTAGCCTTCCATACTGGCTCACATTAATTCTTGACTTGAACGCCTTAGCTGTTTTTGAGAAATAGTTGTTCAGAATTTATTGCTCAGTTGATCTATCTTATGTTGATATATGTATGGCTTGAGAGTAGAAATGTTGTTTGCTGCTGGGTATTGCTGCTTTTTTCATTATGGTTCATTCTGGACATGGTGGATTTGCTCCTTTACTGTAAAACATTGAGGTCGTGGATATCTTGCTAGTGTTCAAAACATTGCAAAACTCTGCAGATAGAAGTGGATTGGGATTGGGAGTGGTATAGGAAAACATTATGCATTATAAATCTGAGAATTTGGATTTAAAAAAATAATGTGTCACCTATTTACTCTTCTTGGGTGCTAGCTTGCTCCAACCCTAAATAGATTTCAAAATGCAAAGTGTAGTAGTAGTTCTTAAGAACTGGGTATAGTGGAAAGAAAGCTTACCTCACAGCCAGCCAACCAGACTTGGGTGGCAAATGTGACTTTGTCACTTTGAACTGAATGAGTTCAACATGCTACTTCAACATCATGATCTACAGTTTGCTTTCTGTAAAATGGGGATACTGCTACTAAAAGGGATGCTGTGACAAGTAGAATATCTAATATAACGTCTGGTACATCGTAGCCAATAAATGGCATTGTCTCACACTTCTTCAGAACTGAGCTCTTGATTACCCAACCTTTCAAACAGTTCCTCCTCTGTTTTCCATCTCATCCATCCAACAGGTGGCTCAGGCCAGAAGGCTGGAGTTTATCCTTCATTCTCTCTTCTGTTCTTTCACTCCTCCCCCCTCCCCCACCAGTTTGTAAAAAAATCCTTATCTACTTTTACGGAAAAATCTCTTTCAAATCTGTCTGATTTTCAGTCTCCACTCTGTTTCTATTCTTCTTGAAGCCATCATTATCTTTCCCCATTGCCTTCTGCACATATGCTGTACCCCTTCCAGTTCCTTTTCCCACCAGCAACCTAAAAAGAAAACAAGTCACTTGGTGTTTAAAGTCTTCAAAGCTCTTAGGAAACACATTTATTTCTCCAGATAAAATATGAAATTTTCAACATACCTGTAAGGTCCTGCATGATTTGACCAGTGCGCCCCACCCCCCCATCTTCATTCTTTGCCAGTCACGTTGTCCAGTTCTCCAGCAGGGCTCTTGCTCATGCTTTTGGTCTCTTATTTTAGGACCATCTACTTGAGTAATTTGTCATCCTTGGGTATAAATTCATGTATCATCTTTATAAATGTCTATCACCCTTATCATCATGTAACTTAGAATCCCTTTATTTTCTCCCTCATAGAGCAATCACATTTCCTTTTTAATGTTTGCCATAACTTATAACTATGTGTTATTTAACTACTTAATGTTTCTCTCTTGCCCTCCAGGGCAGAAATAATGCCTGGTTTATTTGCTAGTCTATACTCAGTGCCTAGTGCATTTAGTAGGTGCTCAATAAATAGCTATTAGTATAATGAATAAGATAATAACATTAGTTTTGTCTTTATATCTTGATTGCCATCTTTATAACTGTTTAGTCTGATTTTCATAACAGAAAAGCCAGATTGACACTCTCCTATTTTTCCTCCTTGCTGGTGTTATGTATAATATGAAATAGCCTTTGCAGATACCAGGTAAAATTAATGCATTTGGGCTCTGTGGAAAATTCAGGGTAATAAATTGAGACGCCTTTTAACTAGTGTTACCCTTGTGATTTTCTTTTGTAAATAATCCTTTTTCTGAGTACATCATTAAAGTAATTATGGTTTTTTTTCATCAGCACAGGATTACTGAAAGAAAAAAATCTTACTATGTAATATTATTTTATATGTGTCTTATGATAATATATTAGTCATCAGCTGTTCAAAGGAAGGTAGAGAAAACTAGCAGAGAAATGAGCGTTATAGTTCTAATGATGTTTAGTACTGTCCAGTTGTTGATGTGACTTGCATAAATAACTAGGTATCATTTGAACACTTAGTTAAGGTAGCAGAGTGGCTGTTTAAAAATTGGAGCCACCTAGAGGTCTGGAAATTCTTTTTCCTTCTTTAACTAAAGCATTCCTTCTTTTAGCCAAAAAAGTCTCATGACTTAACAAGGCCAAGGAAGGCTTAAACCTTGTTTGAGTGTTTTTGTCATGTGGTTAGTCTTTACAAATTATTAGTTTGATGCACTATAGCCCTGAAGTATTTATGTTCTTCTTATTTCTCATCTCTAATTCCTACATAGTCACCCACGTTTTCTTTTCACTTGTTTCTTAGGGCTTGAGTTTCCTTTTAGAGTTTTCCCTTTTACCCTTAGAGTATAATTCCAGTTCCTTTCTAGTTTTGTATTTTGTATGTAATAAGGTATACAGAGAATTTAGGAGTCAATTCTAGTTCTTTCATGATTTATTTGTTTGGACTTAACCTCTGGGTTTCTCCTGAATGTTATGCCTCATAAGTGGTCTGGACTCTTAAGTTTTTGTCAGCGAAAAGCTGGATGCCCTTGGGTTTGGAGAGCAGGGAAAATTTAAAAAGCATTTTTAAGTCCTTATTATGTGCCAAGCTCTGGGCTAAGTGCTTTCACAGGAGAAGAATGAGTAGTTCACCTGATGAAAATCGTAAAAAGGAACCTTCAGCTTTTCATGTGTTTGCTTTACTCAAGGAAATGGTTCTTGTTGTTCCCCTGTTTACCCACCCTTTATTTTCTAGTTGGGAAGGTATGGCAAGATAGAGAAGCCCTCTCTAGCCCATACCATTACCTTAGCTTTTTATTTGTTTAGACCTGATTTTACTTGTATAAAAATATTGGCAGTGGGGCCAGGGAGGGGCATGACCTTTGATTTGTCTTTGAGGTAGGTCTCTTTGCCCCAGGACATTGGTACCCTGAGTAGCTACCACTGTGGAGGAGAAAAAAGTTATTGTTTAAAACCCCAGTTATTTTTTCTCTCATGTATACATGCTTACTTGGTTACTTTGGGTGACCTTGAACAAGTTGCCTGGGGCTTTATAGCACCAATAGTATCTATTACCTATTTATTTCACAGCCTTGCTAAAGGGTTTAGAAGTCTTATTTTTGGCAATTTTTTTTTTTTTTTGCCACATTCAAATATATCCCAAAGCTCATTATAATTAACTCCAATGCTGTCCAAGTTTTATGCATCAAGAAAAATATTTTCTTACTCAGTAGCATGTGTTTTAATTTAACTCTTTGTTTTGATAAGAAATCAGATAGGTTGTACAGGTTGTAACAAGAGGAGAATTGTGATGATTTTCTGTCAGGTTTTATTTATGTGCGTGATATATTTTTGTCACTTGTTAACTGTCATTGGCCCCTAGCTAAATCATGTTTGTCTTTAATTATAGTAATTTTATTATTGGAAAATCACTTAAAATTAAGTTATTCTTCAGAAAGAAGCACATTTATTGAAAAAATTATAGTTTTTTTACTAGATAGATATTGGGCAGAAAAGCAAAATATCACTGTAATTTTTGCTTAAGATATTTGAATAGATTTGTGATCTCTGAAACCCTCATAGAAATACTATTGAAAGATAGGTTGGGAATAATTTGCAGTGTTTGATGTAAAATTTGGTCATTTCTGAAGCAAGTTCTTTTTTTTTTTTTTTTAAGATTTTATTTATTTATTTGAGAGAGAGAGCGAGTAAGAGAGAGCATGAGAGGGTAGAAGGTCAGAGGGAGAAGCAGACTCCCCACGGAGCTGGGAGCCTGAAAGGGGACTTGATCTGGGAGCATGACCTGAGCTGAAGGCAGTTGCTTAATCGACTGAGCCACCCAGACGCCCCTCTGAAGCACATTCTAATACTTGATGCCATTAGATGTCAGGAAACCTAAAATAGTTTACTTGTGTTGTATTTTTCTTTTTTTGTATATAATGATTTCCTCCTTTGCTATTTCTTTTTTTTTTTTTGTCTCTACTGAAAAGAACTGAGGTAAACAGCTACTGACATGCAATGAACTGTGCATATTTAAGTGTACAGTGGATAAGCTTCCAACCTACATATATAAATATGAAATCATCACCACAGACAAGATAGTTAATATATACATATCCCCCCCAAGTTTCTCCATTCCCATTTGCAATCCCTTGCCTGTCCATTATCCTCTCCCCCCCCTCCCCCGGAAGCTTTGCTTTCTGCAGGGTAGTTTGCATTTTCCAGAATTTAAATGAATGGAATCATGTAGTATATAGTCTTTTTTTAGTCTGGCTTCTTTCACTCAGAATAATTATTTGGAGATGAATTCATGTTGATATATCCAGCAATAGTTCACCTCTTCTCATTGCTGAATAGAGTTCCACTGTATGGATATATAACGATTCATGTATGTATGTACCTGTTGATGGACATTTGGGTTGTTTCTAATTCTTGTCTCTTAAAAGCTGCTGTGAACATTTGTATATCATCCTTGTGTGGACATGTGCCTTCATTAGTCTTGGGTAAGAACCTAGGAGGAGAATGGCAGGATCCTGGTAGATGTATGTGTAGCTTTTTCAGAAACTGCCAAACTGCTTCCGAAGTGATTTCATTTTACTCTCCTACCAGCAGTTTATAGGCATGATAATTCCTTCACATTCTTACCAACACTTAGTATTATTAGTCTTTTTTTCCCATTTTTTATTAGACTTTTTAATTGTAGTCATTAACAGTATTTCATTTTTATTTTAATTTGCATTTCCTTAATGACCAATGGTGCTGAGCATCTTTTGATGTATTTTTTGCTTTCTTCATATCTTCTTTGGTGGTCTGTTCCAGTCTTTTGCTCACATTTTTATTAGGTTGATTGTTTTCTTATTATTGAATTTTGAGAGTTCTTTATATATTTTGGACAAGTCCTTTTTCAGCTATATGCTTTGTAAAGATTTTCTTCCACTCTGCGGCTTGTCCTTTCATTTTCACAATGACTTTGAAGTAGGAGTTTTTTTGATTTTGATGAATTCCAGCTTATGATTTTCTTCTCTTATACATTGTGGTTTTGGTGCCCTTTTAAAGAAAACCTTTGCCTAAGCTAAGGTCAAAGAAATTTTCTTCTAGAAATTTTCTGGTTTTCTTCTAGAAATTTTATAGTGTTAGCTTTTATGTTGGAGTCTATGATCTACTTTAAGTTATTTTTAAAAATAGACTTCATTTTTTTAGAGCAATTTTAGGTTTGAAGCAAAACTGAGCAGAAGGTACAGAGATTTCCCATATACTTTTTCCTGCCCCCACATCTGTATCCCCTCCTCCATTATCAACATTCCCCACCAGAATGGTACATTTGTTGCAGTTGAACCTACTTTGACACATCATTATCACCCAAAGTCCATGGTTTACCATAGGGCTCACTTTTGTTCTAAGTACTATATGTTTGGGGAAATGTATAATAACACATATCCATCATGGCATCATAGAGTATTTGCACTGCCCTAAAAAATCCTCTGTGCTCTGCCTGTTCATCTTTCCCCCTCAGCTAATGCCAGGCAACCACTAATGTTTTTACTATCTCTGTAGTGTTTCCTTTTCCGAATGTCATAGAGTTGGAATCATATGGTATGTAGCCTTTTCAGATTGGCTCTTTACTTACTAACATGCATTTTTGTTTCCTCCATGTCTTTTCATAGCTCGATAGCTCATTTTAGCCCTGAATAATATGCCGCTGTCTGGATATACCACAGTTTGTCCATTCACATACTGAAGGACATGTCTGCTTCCAAGTTTTGACAATTCTGGATAAAGCTGCAGTAACCATCCATGCGTAGGTTTCAGTGTGGACATAAGTTTTCAACTCCTTTGGATAAATACAAAGGAGCTAGTTGCAGGGTCATATGGTAAGAGTATGTTCAGTTTTATAAGAAGTCGCCACACTGTCTTCCAAAGGACTTTTCCAAAGAGTTCCATTTTTCATTCCCACCAGCAGTGAATGAGAGTTCCTTTTTCTTGACGTTTGGTGTTGTCTGTGTTTTGTATTTTGATTGTTCTAAAAGGTGTGTAGTGATATCTTGTCGTTTTAACATATATTTCCCTGATGACATATGATGTGGGGCATCTTTTCATATGCTTATTTGCCCTATATCTTTGGCAAGGTGTCTGTTAAGGTGTTTGGCCTGTTGATTTAATATTTTGTATTGAGTAAGTTTTGAACTGAAGTTAATTTTCTGCATATGGAAATCTAATTTCCTTGTCAACACTCTTTCTTGTTGTTGTTCGTTCATTCATTCATTCAGAAATGAACTGCATGACCTTCCATGCAGGGAGCTCTAACAGAGAACGAAACACACAAAACTGCCCTCCTAGAAAGTACATTCTATTGGAGGAAGTTAGATAATGAATGAGTAATTTTACATGCTTTATAGGATGATACATGAATCAGAGGTGGGAAAATGTAACAAGTGGGAGAAATTGAAAATGATGGGGGTGGGAGTAGAGGTGTTGTTTGATATTAGATGGACAGCAAGTCCTTACTAATGAGAACACATTGGAGTAGAGAACTTAATAAAGTGAAGGAAATAAACTCTGCAGCTAGCTGGAGGAAGAACACTCCAGACAGAGGAGAGAGTGCATACAGGTAAATGCACATATCATAGCTGCCAGACCCGTGAGGCTGGGAGTAGGGGGAGGGCAGGGGATAGGAGCAGGAGACAAGGTAGAGGAGGTGGGGGGCCTGTATACCAGGCTCTTACCAGGCTATGATAAGGATCTTGGTTTTTACTCTTGAGTGAGAAGACAGTTGAGGATCTTGAACAGAGGAATGAATGAGTTGGAGGGTAGCATGGAGTGGTAGGCAAGAGCATGAACTGTGGAGCCAGCGGCCTAAATTAAAATCCTAGCCCTACACTTACTGGCTCTGTGACCTTGTAGTAGTTCGTAACGTCTCTGTGCCTTGTCAGTAAAGTGAGAATAGGAATGATATCCATCTCACAGTGTTGTTATGAGGATGAAATGAATTAATATTTGTAAAAAATAGCATGGAAAATAGTATTATAAAAATACTTAGGAAATAAAATTAGTAAAATGAAGAAGGTTCGCTTTGCTGCCATGGGGAAGGGACTTGTCAAGAGGAATTAAGAACAGAAGCAGAAAGCCAAGACCTGGAAACAACCTGAGTGTCCATCAGTCGATGAATGAATAAAGAAAATGTAGCATATACATGCAATTGAATATGATTCAGCCAGAAAAGAGGAAACTTTGCCATTTGTGACAACATGGACAGATCTTGAAAGCATTATGCTAAGTGAAATAAACATAGAAAGGCAAATACTGTATGATCTCGTATACATGGGCAATCTAAAAACAAAACAAAACACCCAACTCATAGGTACAGAGAACAGACTGGTGGTTGCCAAAGGTGGGGAGTGGGGGTGTTGAAATGGGTAAAGGGGGTCAAGAGGTACAGACTTGTGCATACAAGGCACATACACCAGGCAGTGTAATATGCCTGGTATAATATGCCATGGTGACTTAATAAAAAGAAAGAAAGAAGAAAAGAAGTGGGGAGACCAGTTAGGAGATGATTGCAGGACTTCACTCAAGGTGTGGCTTAGCTGAGGTGCTAGTGGTAGAGGTAGGGAAAGGGTCACATCATGGGTATATTTTGGAAATGAGAATGACTTATAGGCTGAGGAGTAGATCCACTTTTCATCCCATCTCTGATCTTTCTTGCTCAGTCTTCTTTGCTGTTTCCTTCTCTCCCTTTTGGCCAGGAGTTCTCAAACAGGGTGGTAGTATTTGAAAATATGTGGGGGGCTTTTTCGGCTGTCCACAGAGCCTATGCTGTGGGTATTTCTTGGGTTCAGTGGGCAGGACAGGGCCTGCATGCTCAGCTTTCTGCATGGTGAAGACATGTCCTGTGCAATTTGCCAGTAGCATCATTGTTGAGAAATGCTGCTTTAGACCTTCTTCCCATCTTCTTCGCCTAGTCC
Organism: Mellivora capensis; assembly: GCA_004024625.1. Taxonomy (NCBI): domain Eukaryota; kingdom Metazoa; phylum Chordata; class Mammalia; order Carnivora; family Mustelidae; genus Mellivora; species Mellivora capensis. Next base: position 40,672 of record PISX010003334.1, read on the forward strand.
CCAGGCCTAGGATTTCATAACCTATGGTCCTCCGTTGATAGCAGGGGACCTGTAAGCTGCCTGGTGTTTTTTCCAAAATGTTAGTGTACATTTTGGTTGGGGGAGGGGGAAGGTGAGAACTTTCATCAGGTTCTAAAAAGGGTCCATATCTTAAGAATGTAAGAACTATGTTCTGAGTGGTCTCACCCACTTTCATTGTTTTTATTCTGGCCTATGTAGTGCTGGACTTTCAAATCGTTCCTGTAGTGTCTGTGCTATGACTTCTAGACCCTTCTCTGCTGTACTATGCAGCAGTCCCTTGGGATCAACATGTCTCCTAACTTCTAACTGTATTTCTCACCTGGGTTTGTGGCACCATCATCCACTTTGTTCTTAATCTTGCCTTTCCTGTGCCACCTCACCTTGACTAATTCATCTAGTTCTTCTGATTTTACCTCCTGGACAGCTGAGGAAATTTTTCCCAGTTCTCTTCATTCACTACTCTAATTGAGCATCTCTCATTTAGGTTTTTGATCATTTCACTCGTCTTTCCACCTGAAACCCAGCTTCCACATGTCAGCAGATGAGTGCTTGGACACAGAAATCTCACTGTTTCACCAACTTGCTTAACAACTAAGCTCTGTCAATGCCTGCAGGGTTGAATTCAGATTCTTGTTATAGCATACAAGATCTGTGAAATCTGGTGCTAGTCCCTTGTCTGGACTGGCCAGGTGGCTGTCCGGCCTCCCTGCTTGGCTGCCCTCCAGCTCTCCTCCCTCACCTGTTCTTCCATGCTAGCCTATAGCAGGATTAAATTAGTAAACTGTTTTATGCATTGATGCTGCAACATCTAAATATGCTATTTGATCCCATGAAAAAAATGGTTCGACCTCTCTCTTACCCATACTCGATAGCTTTAAAACCCAGCCTGGCTATCCTTTCTTCCTGAAGGAGGTGCTCACTCCCTTAGAAGGCTGTCTTACTTTATTTATATACCATATGCATGCCTGTTTCTCTTTCTTTGCATTGTAAGTTCAGAAGCTCTCTCTTTCAAACAGATGAGCTTTTGAGAAGCTCTTCTTAAGCTCATTTGTTCATAGGTTCAAAGTGACGAAGAAGACTTTAAGCTTGCAGTCCCCCAGTGCAGTTCAAGGAGTGTAAGTTGGTTCTTTGAAGCTTTGTAACCAGTTATGCCCTTGCTGCTGGATGTTCAGTGGGGCATCTTTATCTAAAGTGGAGCAGCTTTGTCTACCTTAAAAATCTCTTGTGGCAAATGGCTCCTTCGTGGTCTCTTTGGAGCCCTGGGGAGCCCCTTAGTAACCCTTGGAATCCAAATTTCCTCCTTACCTCTGGAATTACAGGAGCCTCTGGGCTCAGTCTTGGCTGTGTTCACCCTTTCTGTTCTAGAACAATTTCCTGGCCTCCTGAACTAACATTGGGCCAAGTTTCCACCTTTAGCACTGTTCATCCTGTTGTACATTCAAAATGGAAAAACTTCTAAAAATATGTCTTCTCTATTCTGGTTGATTATTACTGCTGGGTTATAATAGGCATAGGTTAGCCTTTTTCACCCTCTGCTCCATTCGTTCTTTGCCCTTTAAGGTTCTTCCCAGTCTTCATTCCATATGTAAAAGGAAAAAAAGGGAAAATATTTTTCACCACTCTCAATAATTTTATTAGTACTCCTTTTGTTTCTATCTTAATTTTGTGTCTTTTTTTTATTAGCACATTAAATATGTACTTTTCCATTATCAGATAATGATAGGGTTAATAATACGTGTAAAATACTTCAAAACATATTTTAAATATAACAAACACATTCATCTACAGACTAATGAACTTGAAGGCACCCACCCAAGACAGAGTTTTCAGAGTTTGGCTTTGGGGCCAACATCTTGGCAGGTGTGATTTGAAAGCTTAGGAGTGGAGAAGTCAGGGTGTGTTTCATGCCACATTCCCTGCTAGATTGTGGGTCTCCTTGAAAGTGGGATCCCTATTTAATTATCCACCAACTATAAGCTCTTTGATGGCAGGAACTTTTCTGATTGTCCCTGGACTCTTGGCTCATGGCACTGTTACTTGTTGAATGAACTCACTGTGCTAGCTATGGTTCCCTCAAGGGGAACCATGCTAAACTGCCTCTAAGCATTTAGTTGTGTGACTAAACAAAAAATTTAAAGTGTAGACAACTAAAACATTCATGTTACGTGGATGACTGAGGTGATACTGAAATCTGGGTTGGTAGGCATAGATATTTTACTTGGCTTTTGAAAACAACAAATCCTCAGTACTTAGCTTGTTCAAGAGTAAGATTTTGTAGAGGATATGTGGAGGGGTGATACAGTCTGTGGAAGCTTATTATTGAGAACTGAGGTTGCAGTAGATACATAATTACATACGGCAGAGTAAGTCATATAATATTATACATATATTAAGCAGAGTATGAGGAGAAAGTAGCTAAATGACTTAAAGGGTAATGGTATTCACTAAAGCAATTTTTTAAAAAATATTTTATGTATTTATTTTGAGGGAGAGATTATGCAAATGAGGAGCGACAGAGCAAGAGAGAGAGAGAATCCCAAGCAGACTCCACTCCACGCTGACCGCAGAGCCCCAGGCAGGGCTCGATTGCATGATCCTGAGATCATTACCTGAGCCAAAACCAAGAGTTGGACACTTAACTGACAGAGCCACCCAGGTGCCCCGCTAAGGCAATTTTATAATAATTGGAAAAATTTAAATGGTTGTTTGTAAAGTACTGGTTAAGGAAATGAAGGCACAGGTTTCAGATAGATTATTATATAGCCATTAAAAGTATTTATGTAGAATTTATAGTAATTTGGGTAAATGCATATGCTTTTTTGTTAAGTGAAATATCAGAATACAAACATATATACACAACTTTTTTTTAAAAAAAACAACAGGCATCCAGGAGGAAGAAGAGCACCAAGAAGAAAACACCAAAATATAAACATTGCATCTGACTTCAAGTATTTTATGTGTGTGTGTGTGTGTGTGTGTTTTATATACATAACATATCCTAAATATATACTGCATTGAATTCTCACACACCAAACATACCCATGCAACAAGTGCCCAGATTAAAAGATGGAACATTATCAGCATTCCCACAGGCCCCCTTGTGCTCTTAATTTTCAGTGACATTACATGGTTTTAACTGTTTTTGTTCCTTAAATAAATGGAATCGTACAACATGTACTCTCTTGTGTCTTAATTTCTCACACTCAGCATGTATGATTCACCCATTGTGTATAGTTCTGTGGATTGTTCATTATTATATAGTATGGTTGACTTTTTATTTTATGTTTTCCAAAATTTTCTGTAATGAGCATGTATTTTATAATCAGAAAGATTACATTTATTTTTTAATTTTTAATTTTAAAGATTTTATTTATGAGAGAGAGTGTGTGTGTGCACACAGGCAGGGGGAGAGGGAGAAGCAGGCTCCCTGCTGGGCCTGGGATTATGACCTGAGCCAAAAGCAGACACCCAACCAACTGAGCCACACAGGCACCCCTGCATTTGTTTTTTTTTAAAGATGCAAAGTCAAGTTTGTGCTTAGGTAAATTCAGTTACCCAGTTCAGCTGGACCATGGAACATATGGAGGAGAATTGAGAAAATAATTTGTGGCTGTTCAGAAACACATGTGGTGCTGTGCAGTGTGAACTCAGCATCAAGAGAACCAGACTCTGTTTCGTCATTTAGTAGTCCTCGGACTATGGACATATCCTTGAATTCTTTGATCTTCAGTTTGCTCATCCATTGATCAACTAGGTATGATGATGTCTTTCTTATAAACTAGGCATAAGGATGAACTTGAGATAATCAGTCTGTGAATCTGCTAGATGGTGATATCCTTCTTTTAAAAATTGGGAGTGAGAGAGGATGGAAGTGCAGGAAGGGAGCTTATGTCCAGTTACCATTAATTTTCTCTATGAAGCGAGGGCTGAGAGTTATTTGTAAATGAAAGCACATGACTTTGAGGTGGTGGTTTGCACAAAGCAGAGAAGCTTTGGGGCAGGCAGTCCCTATGGGCTCAGGGAACTGAGCAGGGAGAGTGCAGCAGTGCTAAATCCAGCTTAGATTGGAACATATATGTGAATATAGTATGTGAGTTTTTCCTCCAGAAGATTATGTTTTGTTTGGGCTACTATTAAGGTGATTTTTTTCCCGATTATACAACGGGAGGATGGAGGAGGTAAAACCAGAAAGAAAAAGGAAGGAGGAGGAAAGCCCACTGACACGTGAGATATGCCATGTCCTCTTTAAAGAGAACAGTGTTTTAAGGAAGCCTCTGATTTGAAATGTGTTCTAGAAGTCCACAGTGATTTGGAACCTAGAACATCTTTTTCCAAGGGTATTTACACTAAAAGGGAGATTAAGATTTTAATCTAGCCCACAAAGCTCTACAAAACAGAGAACTTTTACTAGTATTATATTATCTAGCTCTGAGGCTCCTAAAATTGCTAGCAATTTTAACTATTTTAGATCCTTCAGATAGAATAGGGCTTGATGTGTCAGCCTGGAACTGTATTCATGAATGGTATTGTTTCTGTGAGAGTAATACTCAGGTGCAGTGAAAATTTCTGGGAATGTACTCTGAGTTTGTCTAAGCACTAGGTTCTGAACCCAGTACTGGGAAGTTAGCTATTTGCAGACAAATGATGTTGGTATATTGGGCAGTGCCTTTACTCATCTTTGATCCATTCACGCAGTATCCATTGAGTTGCCTATAGTCTGGGTTTGCAAAAACAAAGAAAACCAGTCTTATCTTCCAGATAGTTTGTATCTGGGCCAGGTATTTAAAGAAATCATTTTTGGAATATAATCATGGATAAGATGGAGATGTGGATTCTTGGGGTGGGATTGAAAGTGTTTCTGGAAAGATGTTTCTAAACTGCTTGATGAAATCGGGGAAGGTTTAAGAGGAAAATTCACTCTTGAACTAAGACTTGAGGATGAAAGGCATTATCTGGGAGGATACTCCGTACAGATAAAATGGTAGACACCCCTTGGGAACAGTACATAAGGGAGAACATGGTCTGTTGGAGAACTACATATAGTTCTGATATCTCTAAAGTTAGATGTGGTCAATGGAGTGGGGGGAATGGCAAAAACCATTAGGAAATTGCCACCACCACCACGCCCCACCCCACCCCAGGGTTTGGGGTAGGATATCACATTGTCCTAAAGTTTGTTTAGGTTTCTGTTGATACATGACTGTTTATGAAAAACACAGTTTTCTATTTCTGTCCTGAGTTAAGATTTCTATTTATTTAGATTTTACACTAGGAGGAAATTTTGAGATTGCTTTAGAATTAACTGGGACTTAGAGTACTACTGCTCAGTGTCTTCTAATATAGTGTATTCAGATCACCTTGTTTATATTCACTTCACAAACATTTATGAAGCACATGTTATATAGAAGGAATTATACTTGTTGTAGATGGTATTTTGAGGATTGAAAATGGCCCCTGTCTTTCAAGGAGCTTATAGTCTAGTTAGCAAAGGGAAATTCGAACTTTCAAAAGCCCCGTTATGGAAATAAAGATGATAGCAAAAGGAAAGAGGATGAACTTGTTACTTAGAACTATGGGGAGCAGAGAAGTCTATTTAGAAGACTGTGTGATCTAATCAAGGACTGAACGACCAAAAGAAATAAGACTGGTGGACAGTGGTGTAAAGATGGGACAAGGTGATTGGGGAACTGGAAAGAGGCCACTCCAGCTGGAGTACCATGGTTGGGAGGTAACACAGTGTGTAGAGTCCCTGAATCTGGAGTATATTGCTGGGAGTAGAGAGAAATGAGGCTGAATATATGGCTGGGACCATGTGTTGGGGTCTTACATGCTACACTAAGGAATTTGAACTTTATTCCAAGGCAATAAATTTTCAAGAACAAGTCTTCTATTGGTCTTCCCCTCAAATTCAGTCTGCCACTGTCTCTAGTTCTCCCATTAGCTAAGTTCATAACAAGCCTAGTGTAATATACCTAGTCTTGATACCATGTGACAGGGATTCTTCTGGTTTTGTACAGATTACGAAGGAAATTGTGATTTTAGCCTAGAATTTTATGATGTTTTCATAGCAGCTCAATCCTTTGGTGTTGGTTCTCCTTATTTTAGATTTTTGCAGTACACCATTCAGTTTTTCAACTATTTTTGTGCCCACTATATAATTTGATTTTTGTTTTTGGAAGTAATCAGATCAGACAGCTTATAGCTAGAGAAATCAACTCAAAAAGCCTAAATGAATAGCCCAAGATCATTCAGTAGTGATGAAATTAGAAACTGACTTTATGACTCTGTTCGGTCCAGGATTCCTTCCATGAAGTCATTATGCTATAGCCTTCCACTTTAGTGATTCTGACTACCGGTGAATGTATGCCAGCTGTGTTGTTATGGCATCGAAGAGATGTTTGCATGGATTCATCCTTGTTGGGTGGGATATTTTGAAATGGCTTGAGATTATAGGTACATCTGTAATCATTACACAAAGACAAACTGGCTTATATGGGAGTTTGCCTATAATCTCTTTATTTTTTCTCGATTAAGGGAACAGCCTAACTTCTTAGTAGGCCTCTTACACTCAACTAATCATTTTTTGAAAAGATTTTACTTATTTATCTGAGAGCGTGGGAGAGAGAAAACACACACGCCAGAGACAGCCTGAATGGAGTCGGGAGTGGGGAGCAAAGGGAGAGGGAGAAACAGACACCTTGCTGAGCAGGGAGCCCTACAGCCCACTGACTGGGTGGGCTCCATCTCAGGACCCATGAGATCATGACCTTAGCTGAAGGTAGACACTTAACTGAACCACCCAGGTGCCTCTCATTCAACTAATCATTTTGATTTTTTTTCTGGAAATAATCCACCTAAATAATTGGAGTTTTTATTCTTAATTTCATATACTTAGCAGGAAAATTGTTTTCCATTTTTCAGATACTCAGCAAGATAACAGTTAAGTTTATACTAAGTTTGTGAATCATTTTTAAGCAGTATGACTTACGAAGTTAAGTACACAACTTAAAATATTTGTAAAACAAAAAGAATTAGGGATCTTGCTTTACAGTTCTCTTTGATTTTTGCCAAGAGCAACAGAGTTGTTGGCCTTTTAAAAGTCATAATTGAGATTATCTAAGTTGTAAGGTAAAGATATAGTATAGGCAAAGATTGTAGTTTTTATAATTAAGGACCACTGACATCAAATACTAAACCTATAGAATTCCAATAGGTGGTGACACTGGGAGGTCATACCATATTCAGAAGAATAACAGTGGAAGGTCACTTAGTTAATAGTAGGATGGTGGGACTAGGTCTTGAGACACTCCTGCTAGGCTCCCTGTTGTCAGTAGGATCAGGCTTAAACTCCTCAGCCTAGGCTTTTGGTCTTTCGAGGAAGTGTGGAGTCTTTTCCCAAATCTGACAATAAGGCACAGAACACAGACAAAAATAAGGACTTGCTTATCAGCACTGAGTGAATGTAATTCGATGGCATTGTAGGAATGACAGTAAATTTCAGACCTATCTCAGAAATGAACATGGAACCCTTACATTCTGTTAAAAAAAAATACAGTAGATTCTAGTTGAATATGCAGAGGCTGCTGAGCTTCTGATAGAGTTGATCTGGAACACTTTGTTCAATTCTGAGGTCAAATCAAGTTATTTTTAAGCTCCTAAATGACTGGCACTGGCCTAAATATAATACTCTTATGTATCCAAAGTCAGACTGGCCAACCTCACCTGTCTAATAAGAGCATGTACAGTGGCAGTCACAAAACCTCTATGTTCTCTCACATCTTCATTATTTCTTACTTAATGCTATATTATATATATACTGCCTATGATTATATTAATAATGTTGTTAATAAATAATAAATATTGCTTATCTTATTTCCAGTCCAAAATGTTTTAGACTTTAGACAAAAACCTGTGTGTGTACATGTATTTGGTGGGGAGGAATTCAAGAGCAATGGAATAAGGGCCTTAAAGCACAGGAACATAGATAAAACTAACATTCAGGAAAGAGGAAGGACAACAAAACCAACATTCTTTAAGGTCAAAGTATAGTAAAAAAGGTGGTAATAATATTGCACAAGATTATGGTGCCTTAGAGTTTTCAGATCATTTTCGCCTCTTTTAAATCATGTGATTGCTACAGCAAACCTATAAGAAAGGAAAGAACATTGTCCATTCAAAGTGAGGTCGTAGACTACATTGTCTAATGTAACAAATATTTACACCACTCTTTCACAGTCAGTTTGGTCCTGCCATACCTTCTAGGTGTCGTATTTGGGGGATTAGGTTGATAGTGATACCTACCAAAGAAGCTTGAATCTGGTGAGGATTACCTGGCCTCACTACCAGATTATAATGAAAGCACATTTTGATTACACATACAGATAGTGTTTAAATAAACATCCATTGGCAAGTAACATTGAATTGTTGAAAAGCCTAGCTTATAAGCTTGATGAAGGCTCTCATCTTTGTGTTTTTAGGTGTTCTAATACACCTTTCAAGGAACACTTACTTAAAGTAGACAACAGCATAGCAGAGGAGAGATTCTTGGTCTTTTACTTGTCATGAGGGGTTCCAGGCCTGTCATGAGGGGTTCCAGGCGTCAACAGATTCTCACAGTTTGTTTACTTAAGAGTGGAAGTATCTCTAAAACATTGTAACAAGCCACACATATTTGAACCCTTTAGTTTCACCAACATGATTCTATCTCTGACATTCATCAGGCTAATTATAATTAACAAGCTGGTGATTATACCAAAGAAAATCCATCTAGTAGGTAATGAGCAAAGTCCCTAAAGCATTTGTTTCTTGTAACCACCCTGAAGTATGGGCTTCCTGATTGGAGACCACCAGATCCACCCTGGACAGTGCATTCCCACTACTATCAAAGTTACTGTTATTGCTTAATCTAAACCATGTCAGAGATCGCAGGCTTTATGCTGAAATGGCTCAAAAAGTAAATTGCAGATATTAAAACACACTTAGCCTGTTTTAATATCTAGGCAAGTTACACTATAATTTGTATCTTGTCTTTAATAAAATAAGGAAGTGTGCCTATTAGCAGGCATAGTAACTTGACTATAGAAGTCTTGACAAAATGTGGGAAGTAAGTTTGTGGTGATGTTATTTTTGTCCATATTAATGCAGCATGAATAGGGCATGTGTGCACTATATCTGATTAGTGACTCCGTGTGTGTGTGTGAACTTTACATAGCCCAAAGACTCAGTGAATCTCAGGTGTAGTTTTGTTTGTTTGTTGTTAAGATCTGTTTATTTATTTTAGAGAGAGAGAGAGCAGGCTAGCAGGGGTAGGGACAGAGGGAGAGTAAGAGAATCTCAAGCAGACTCTGCACTGAGTGCAGAGCCCCAGTCTGGTCTCTGTCTCATGACCCTGCGATCATGAACTGAGTCAAGACCAAGAGTCAGATGCTCAACTGACTGAGCCACCCAGGTGCCCCTTGAATATAGTTTTCTGAGAAGAAATGAGGGCTAAAAATGTAAAGATTTCTAATACTGAGGTAAGGCTAAGGTTTTGACACCCACCCATACATACATACATAAATAAGATATAGTCTGGTGAGTGCTGTGTGCAAATATTTACACACTCAAGCATGTGGTAGATGAAGTTTGGTAGTTAAACTTAATATAGATAGTTTTTTTGGATAGGCTGGAATAAATGTGAGGAAGAGGCATACGTGTATTTTTTTCCCTAATTTTAATTTAAATTTAACCTATGGTTTAGAATTATCCCCCAAAGATAAAAGCATATTAAATTTTACCCTCTGCTTTCCCACATTTGGTAGTAGTTGAAGACCAATTAATAGACAAGATCTTGTCTAGAAAAGTAAGAGTGTAGAGTAAAAGTCAAATAGTGAGAAGCTACAACAGCTGGCCTAGGCAGGAAGTGAAGCCAGAGAGAAAAAGTGAGATTATTGTCCTCCCTGAAAGCAAAAGGAAAAAGTCTCAAAAACAGAGATAGCCAGCAGTATTGAAGCTGAAGAGGGAAATCAAGTAGGATAAAGACTTGACTTCTGGCAATAAGGAGGAGATCATGGATGATCTCAAGAAAAGTGAAGTAAGCATTGAGTTAAAGAATGTGAGGAAACGTAGGCTGATTTTTAAATAATCATAATCTATTTATAATGTCTGAATGCTCATAAAGTGCTAAGCACTTTACTTGTTATTAACTCATGTAAATCTCACAAGCACCTCATGGAGTCTATACTTTTTTATCACCCATTTTACCTGTGTAAAAACTGAGGCACAAAATAATTTACCCAAACTTCCATGGGTAAGGAGAGTGGGCCAGAGGTACAATTCTAACCCTAGGGTGGCCCCACCACTATTTATTTTAAATAAATTCCATCCTATGCTGAAAAACTCTCCTCTTTGCCTCTCCTCTACTTTGCCATAGAGGAGAGTTTGGATGTTTTTGTGTTTTTTGTACTTTTTGTTGGGTGATAGAGACAGAGAGATAGTTCCTACCCATGAGGAACTTTTTAAAAAATTTATTAAGATTTTATTTATTTATTTTACAGAGAGAGACACAGCAAGAGAGGGAGCAGAAGCAAGGAGAGTGTGAGAAGGAGAAACAGGCTTCCCACTGAGCAGGGAGCCCAGTATGAGGCTCCATCCCAGGACTCTGGAATAATGACTAGAGCCAAAGGCAGATGCTTAATGGCTGAGCCACCTAGGCACCCCCACCCCCCATGAGGAACTTTTACAAGAGTAAGGGAAGCTGGATTAGCAACACATGCAGTGTTTTCATTTCTGTGGCAGAAGTGTGTAGCAGGTACAGTCAGGACACAAGAAGATGTGGCCAGTTTTTAATTGTTGGAAGGAGAGGGAGGAATCAGAAAGGGTCTATTGGAGAAGGTGACTCTTAAACTTAGGTTCACAATGACAGAATTTAGAGTGGTGGTTTAAAAGATTTAAGTGCAAGACGCTGGATTTCATCCTTAGGTCCACTTCTTTGTTTTCATCAAATTTTCTAAGTATTCTTCCCCTCTGGTTAAAAACTGATTTAAGCAAATATGCCATGTCTTTAAGTCTGCAGAGGACTAGTCCTAACGAGGTATTTAACTCTCAAATGTGAATGTTTTGTTGTTATTTGTTTTGGCTGGGTGGGTCATTATGCTGTAATATACTCATAATACAATTATATGGAGCATTCTCTTTAGAGAAAGAAAAGAGTTCCCTCACGTATTCTATTTTAAGAATTTTAAAAAGCACACACACATATACATAACCAAAATATACGCAGCATCTTTGGTTTAAAGACACTGTTCAATGGAAAAAAATAAATGTAGTAACTGCTGTGCTTTCTGTCTGGGGTGGGAAAAACCTTTCTTACATAATCATTTCTGCACTTTCATTAAAAGCACCTTGGAAGAATTGAAAATGTTGCCTAAATGAGGACATGGAAATCAGCAAAGAAGGAGTTCTGGAAATCTTACAGAATCTTTCTGAGTAACTTTACTTGGGTGCCCTTTTTCCATTAAGTGATTACATGATGTCACTGAATTTATTATTGCTTATTTATGTATAGATTTGTTACCATTTTTTTTAAAGCAAGCAAATTTTAACTTTTTTTAAACTCCAATTCCATTAAACAAGTTGTTTTATTGCATTGGCTCACTACTGGTTTTGTTTTGGGGTTTGTTGCCCAAAATAATAGTTAAGAATCATGAACTGAGGCAAGATGGCTGAGGAGTAGCAGCATTAGGTCCCAGAAACAGCATTAGGTCCCAGAAGTTCAGCTAAATAGTTATCAAATCATTCCAAACACCTACAAACTCAACAGGAGATTGAAGAGAAAAAGAACAGCAATTCTAGGAACATAAAATCAACCACTTTCTGGAAGGTAGGGCGTGCAGAGAAATGAATCTGAAGCAACGGGAAGATAGACCGCAGGGGGTGAGGCCAGCTCCCGGCAAGCAGTAGAGCTGCGGAGCACAAAATCAGAACTTCTAGAAGTTTGCTCCAGTTAGGGATGTCACTTCAGAGAGTAAGCAGGAGGTGGAGCCCTCGTGGGGACAGTGTGGTCTCAGGATCCATGGGGTCACAGAAAGACCAGGGGTGTCTGAGTGTGGAAGAGCTCCAGGTATTGGAGCAGGGAGGCCAGCTGCAGAGACGGAGCTTGAGATGAGGAGGGGGCTCTCAGCTCGGGATTACCTTAAGCCATGATCCAAGGCACAGTCAGGCCACTGCACTTCCAAGCAGGAACCCCACAAGTGGCAGATCCGTAGAGACCCCCTCTTTCCTCCTCCAGGAGGAGTGGCGCAGGAGCATGCTGCAGGAATCTGCTGGTTTTGGAAACTCCAAACGGGGCCGTGCGCCAGAGACAGAAATGCATGGTCACAGGCTAGGTGAGCTGAGAGCGCAGCGGGAGACCAGGGAGATGGGAGACATTGACTGCTTTACTCTGAGGGTGCAATGAGGAGTGGGGCCCTGAGCTCTCGGCTCCTATGGGGCCGGAGATTGGGAGGCCGCTATTTTCACTCCCGTCCTCCAAAGCGGTAGGGAAAGCATTCAGGGAACAAAAGCTCCCGAAAGCAAACCAAGCAAATTGCTTAGCCTGGCCCCTGGCAAGGGTTGTGTAATTCCGCCTTGGGCAAAGATATTTGGGAATCACTGCAACAGTCCCTTCCCCCAGAAGATCAGCAGGAACATCCAGCCAAGACCAAGTTCATCAATCAATGAAAACTGTGAACTCCAGAGCTAGGGGAAAGCAACACATAGAATTCATGGCTTTTTTTCCATGATCCTTTAGTCTTGCAAAGTGAAATTTTTTTAATTTTATTTTTTTCTTACTCTATTTTTTAACTTTTCCTCTTAACTCTTTTAACATTTTAAACTATTTTATCTTAACAATACCTTTTTTTAAAAATCTTTCTAAATTTTCATTGTTATAGTCATATTTTATCCCTTCATTGTATTTAGCCTTATTTTTGGTATACATATAGGTTTCTTTCTTTAAAATTTTGAGATACAATTACTTCTAATAGATCAAAATATACCCTAAATCTAGCACATGGCTTTGTTCTACTCTCTACTCTGATCACATTCTCTCCTCTTTTATTTTTTTTCTTTTTCCAACAAACTTATCAATTCCTTTTTTAGAATCTTTTTAAAATTTTCATCTCTATACTCATATTCCATCCCTTCATTATGTTTACCCTATTTTTGTATATATAAGTTTTTCCTTTCTTTAAAATTTTGGGAAGTAATTTCTTCTAAGAGACCAGAATACACCCAAAATCAAGTAGGTGTGTCTGTTCTATTCACCAATCATATATATATATTTATTCCCCCCGCCTTTCCTCTCCCCCAGTTTCGGGTCTCTGCTGATTTGGTTAACATATATTTTTCTGGGGTCTTTGCCACTCTTTTAGTATTTTATTCTCTCGTTCATATATTCTTATCTGGATAAAATGACAAAACGGAAAAACTCACCACAAGAAAAAGAACAAGAGGCAGTACCGATGGCTAGGGGACCTAATCAATATGGACACTGGCAATATGTCAGAACTAGAGTTCAGAACAATGATTATAAAGGTGCTAGCTGGGCTCAAAAACAGCATGAAAGATATTAGAGACACCCTTTCTGGAGAAATAAAATGCCTTTCTGGAGAAATAAAGGAACTAAAATCTAACCAAGTTGAAATCAATGAAGCTATTAATGAGGTACAATAAAAAATGGAGGCTCAGGGCGCCTGGGTGGCTCAGTTGTTAAGTGTCTGCCTTCGGCTCAGGTCATGATCCCAGAGTCCTGGGATCAAATCCTGCATCGGGCTCTCTGCTCAGCGGGAAGCCTGCTTCTCCCTCTTCCACTCCCCCTGCTTGTGTTCCCTCTCTCACTGTGTCTCTCTGTCAAATAAATAAAATCTTAAAAAAAAAAAAAATGGAGGCTCTTACTGCTGGGATAAATGGGGCAGAAGAGAAAATTAGTGATATAGAAGACCAAGTGACAGAGAATAAAGAAGCTGAGCAAAAGAGAGACAACTACTGGACTATGAGGGGAGAATTCGAGAGATAAATTATACCATAAGATAAAACAATATTACAATAATTCGAATCCCAGAAGAAGGAAGAGAGAGAGGGGCAGAAAGTCTATTGGAGCAAATTATAGTAGAGAATTTCCCTAATACGGCAAAGTGAACAAATATCAAAATCCAGGAGGCACAGAGAACCCCCCTCAAAATCAATAAAAATAGGTCCACATCGCATCTTCTAATAGTAAAACTTACACATCTTAGTGACAAAGAGAAAATCCTGAAAGCAGCTTGGAACAAGAAGTCTGTAATATACAATGGTAGAAATATTAGATGGGCAGCAGACTTATCCACAGAGAACTGGCAGGCCAGAAAGAACTGGCATGATATATTCAGAGCACTAAATGAGAAAAACATGCAGCCAAGAATACTACATCCAGCTAGGCTCTCATTGAAAATAGAAGGAGATAAAAAGCTTCCAGAACAAACAAAAATTAAAAGAATTTGCAAATACCAAACTAGCCCTACAGGAAATATTGAAAGGGGTCCTCTAAGCAAAGAGAGAGCCTAAAATAGTAGACCAGAAAGGAACAGAGATAATATACAGTAACAGTTACCTTACAGGCAATACAATGGCACTAAATTCATATCTGTCAAGAGTTACCCTGAATGTAAATAGGCTAAGTGCCCCAATCAAAGGACACAGGGTATCAGAATGGATAAAAAAACAATAACCATCGATTTGCTATCTACAAACAACTCATTTTAGATGCAAAGACACCTCTAGATTTAAAGTGAGGGAGGGGAAAACAATTTACTATGCTAATGGACTTCCAAAGAAAGCTGGGGTGGCAATCCGTATATCAGATAAGATAGATTTTATGCTAAAGACTATAATAAGACATGAGGAAGGACACTGTATCATACTCAAAGGGTCTGTCCAACAGGAAGATCTAACAATTTTAAATATCTATGCTCCTAATATGGGAGCAGTCAACTACATAAACCAATTAAGAACCCAATCAAAGAAACACATTGACAATAATACAGCAATAGTAGGGGACTTTAACACCCCCCTCACTGAAATGGACAAATCTTCCAAGCAAAGATCAACAAGCAAATAAAAGCTTTAAATGAACACGGTGGACCAGATGGACATCACAGATATATTCAGAATATTTTATCCCAAAGCAACAGAATACACATTCTTCTTTAGTGCACATAGAACATTCTCCAGAACACATCATATCCTGGGTCACAAATCAGGTCTCAACTGGAGCCAAAAGATTGGGATCATTCTCAGCTTATTTTCAGACCACAATGCTCTGAACCTAGAACTCAGTCATAAGAGGAAAGTTGAAAAGAACTCAAATACATGGAGGCTAAAGAGCATCCTACTAAAGAATGAATGGGTCAACCAGAAATTAAAGAAGAATTGAAAAAATTCTTGGAAACAAAATGAAAACACCCACTGTTCAAAATTTTTGGGACACGGCCATGGCGGTCCTAATAAGAAAGTGTATAGTGATACAAGCCTTTCTCAAGAAATAAGAAAGGTCTCAACCACAACCTAGCCCTACACCTAAAGGAGCTGGTAAAAGAACAGCAAAGAAAGCCTAGACCCAGCAGAAGAGAAGTCATAAAGATCAGAGCAGATATCAATGAAATAGAAACCAAAAGAACAGTAAAACAAATCAACGAAACTAGGAGCTGCTTCATTGAAAGAATTAATAAGATTGATAAACCCCTGGCCAGACTTATCAAAAAGAAGAGAGAAAGGAGCCAAATAAATAAAATCATGAATGAAAGAGGAGAGATCACAACTAACATCAAAGAAATACAAACAATTACAAGAACATATTATGAGCAACTATATGCTGGCAAATTTTACAACCTGGAAGAAATGGATCCATTCCTAGAGACATACAAACTACCAAAACTGAACCAGAATGATATAGAAAACCTGAAGAGACCCATAACCAGGAAGGAGATTGAAGCACTCATCAAAAATCTCCCAGTCAGTTAAGCGTCTGCCTTCAGCTCAGGTCATGATCCCAGGGTCCTGGTATCGAGCCCCATGTTGGGCTCTCTGCTCAGCAGGAAACCTGCTTCTCCCTCTTCTACTCCTCCTGCTCATGTTCCCTCTTTCACTGTCTCTCTCTCTCTCTCTGTCAAATAAATAAATAAAATCTTAAAAAAAAAAAAGAAATGAGCAGAAGACATGAACAGACATTTCTGCAAAGAAGACATCCAGATGGCCAACGGACAGATGAAGTGCTCAACATCACTCACCATCAGGGAAATACAAATCAAAACCACAGTGAGATACCAGTCAGAATGGCCAAAATTAACCAGTCAGGAAAAGGCAGATGTTGGCGAGGATGTGGAGAAAGGGGAACCCTTTTTCACTGGTGGTGGGAATGGATACTGGTGCAGCCGCTCTGGAAAACAGCATGGAGGTTCCTCAAAAAGTTGAAAATAGAACTACCCTTCAACCCAGCCATCGCAGTACTGAGTATTTACCCTGAAGTTGGAAATGTAGGGATCCGAAGGGGCACATGCACCCAAATGTTTATAGCAGCAATGTCCAAAATAGCCAAACTATGGAAAGAACCTAGATGGGCGTCAACAAGATGAATGGATAAAGAAGAAGTAGTGTATATATACAATGGAATACTATGCCATGGCCATCAAAAGAAATGAAATATTGCCATTTGCAATGACGTGGATGGAACTAGAGGGTATTATGCTGAGCAAAATAAGTCAATCAGAGAGACAGTTATTGTATGATCTCTGATACGAAGAATTTGAGAGGCAGGATGGGGGGTTTTGGGGATAGGGAAGGAAAAAATGAAACAAAATGGGATCAGGAAGAAGACAAACCATAAGAGACTCTTAATCTCACAAAACAAACTGAGGGTTGCTGGGGGGTCAGGGGGTAGGGAGAGGGTGATTGGGTTATGGATAAAGGGCCTGAGGGTATGTGCTGTGGTGAGTGCTGTGAAATGTGTAAGCCTGATTATTCACAGACCTGTACCCCTGGGGCAAATAATACATTATATGTTAATAAAAATAAAATAAATACTGCAGAAGAAAAAAAGAAAAGATTCATGAACTGAGTGAATATTATAGGTACAGGGCTGTGCTCGGTCCTTTACCCACATACTTGTTTAATCTTCCAATTCTGCAAGGTAAATTTGCTCATTTTACCAATGAGAAAATAGGTTTGCAGAAATTTAACTGAGCATGTAGTGGGAAGACCTTGTCTAAGAAGAATGAGGCCAATGGAAGGAGAAAAAGCAAAGATGAGGAATGGCGTGGAAGTGAGAAAAACAAACAAACAAACAAACAAAAATATCAGACAGATGAATCAGTTAGCAGACTGACCCACTGGGGTATTGCACATTCTTGTTCTACAACCCCTGAGGCTGTGGGTATATAATGCCCTTGTCTTGAATTTGTTAGCCTTCTGTGTATGTGGGTTATCTCTTTCTTTACATGCTTTATGGCAGGGTTTGTAAACTCATTACAGCAGTCAGGCAGTTGGCATTAAGAGGTGAGGTAGGGTTGGTAGAAAGGATGAGTGGTTGCAACTGTGGCAAGCTAGAGTGTGTGTGTGTGTGTGTGTGTGTGTGTGTGTGTGTATGTATATGTATATTTATATGTACCCCACCAAAATGGGGTGGTCCACACTCAGCTCAACCTGAATACTGTCTTTAGGAAATGTGGGTGGGCCAGGGTTTGGCTTATCTTCAGGTTTTTTCAGAGAAGCCATATATCTGGATATTTGGGGGTGATTTCCAGCCTGTTCAAAATATCAGAACACCATGTTGGCCCAATAGATCATATAGTAGAAGGTGGATTTGTGCTTTAAATTGTATTATGTCTTCTTGTTGGTTGGTGAGAATGGGATAGCACTAAGTTCTTAAGCCTGTGTAAAAAGAATTTTGGCTACCTGAGTAGGCCTAGCTGAGGCAAGGGCAGTAGTTAGAAATGCTCTAATTTTAACTTTTTCATCATAAGGGATGTAGATGTCAGATTGTTGAGATAGTCTCATTTCAGGAATTTAAATTTAAGCTAATTTTTTAAAAATTCATGGAACAGGATATTATAGTTCAGTGAATTTTTTAGATAACTTAAATTCCTTTAAAACTTTCATTTTCAGGATATCAGACTGACTCTTTTAACAATCAGTATATTAAACGTACCATTTGGGAGGGAGGCTTTGAAGGACGTTATTAGCATATTATCCCATAAATTTAGATTTTACCCAGTAGAAAATTGACAGTGGATGAGCACTTTTTATGAGCAGTTTAAGGAGATACTGAGGCAGTTGCTTTATTAAAAGAAGAAAGAGTTACATTGCTAGGGTGACATATGTCCCAGTTGACTAGATCAATCCTGTTGTTCTGGCATACCAAAAGGACCTTTTGTCCGCAATGATAAAATATATGGTTACCTTATATAATGTTAATATGTTTTTTAGTTGCTGATCCCTTTCTTATAGAGGTGGAATAGACCAGGTATGCTGAATGACCTTATTACTTCTTATAAAATTAATCACCAAAGCAAAGGCTAAACCAGTCTTTACCTCAGTGTGACTCTCTCAGCCCTCCCTGAAGAATCTTTGCTATTGCTGTCATGGTTTTACTTGTCAGCAACATTTAAACCATGATTGATTATTTCTGTATTGTTTTCAAAGTCATCCTTTTTGTTAACTTTAACCTACTCTTATATCTGTATCAAATTTAATTTGTGGTATGTGAGGGAGGCATAGCAATCTCCATTTCAAGGGTCTATACTAAAAGTTATCCATAATCATTCTTAAATGACACTTAGGTAAAGATAATAAAACCTTGATTTTATAAAAGCACATTTCCAGGCAAATATCTTTTATGGTGTGAAATTGAATGTACTGGGTGCTACTTTCCTGTTGTATCAGTTTTTTTCAGAAATTGTATTTTATAATTAATTATATATGAGGGATATCATGTTCCACATATTTTTCAACTTGGAATAAAAATATAGAAGGCACGTTAATCAAGTTTGTGAATGAAAAAGTTTGAAGATACAGGTTAAATCTAAAAATGACAGACTGAGAATTCAGAATGATTTTAATGGCTTCAAACAATGGGTGAACCATAAAAAGACTGAGTTTAATTCAGAATATGAATTTTCACATTTAGATTGAAAATAATAGCAGTTACATAAGTAAAGGAATGAGGAAACTTATCTCAACATAGCTCATATGAAAAGAACAGGAAGTAATGGCCTCTTAAAAGGTTAACAACGCAACCTTTCATTTCTGGTGGGTGTGAGACTAGATACCTTAAACTACTCTTCCACCACAAACTGAAATAAAAACGCTAGATAAGTCATATAAGTGTGCCTTTAAAAATGATTGGGGGTGGGCGGGGGCACCTGGGTGGCTCAGCGGGTTAAAGCCTCTGCCTTCGGCTCAGGTCATGATCCCAGTATCTTGGGATCGAGCCCCGTATCTGGCTCTCTGCTCACCAGGGAGCCTGCTTCCTTCTCTCTCTCTGCCTTCTTCCCTGCCTACTTATGATCTCTGTCTGTCAAATAAATAAATAAAATCTTAAAAAAAAAATGATGAGGGGAAACATGGGCCGGAAAATGAAAGCGAGAACTCAGTGAGATGAGTGAGATGGCCAATATGAGAACACTTGTTGAATCCAGCAAGTACCAGCTTTGATTTACTTTGTCTCTTGTTACTCTCTCCCAAGCCCAGAGCCTGTGTTAGGGAAAAAAAAAGTTTAATAGATGTCTCCAGTCTGGGATCCCCTAAAGTTACTTCCATAGTGTAGCCTTGAACTAGAACTAACTTTTTCCTGGATCTCCTCCCAATCCCCAGAAACTGTAAGGAAAACTGTCTAATATTCCATAACCAATAACTAGCATTCATGGAGGTTTAGACCTACCTAGGTGGTTCAAAAGGACAATATATAGTTGTAAAGTGGTTTTTGCATAGTAGCTCAAGGCAGAACCAAGTGCAGATTCCTTCTGGGGAAATCTTTCTTCAACCCAGGCCTCAAAAGAGTTCGAAAAATAGAGTTGCAGGAAATTTTAATTCATGGTCAAAATTATAAAACAGACAAGTAAACAGAATATCATGACTAGATAACAGAATTAGACATGGAGTGATCTCAAATATAGTTATCAGACAGAGAATGTAAAGTAACTTTGTTTTAAAGAAATGGGAATGTTGAAAATGTGAGTGAATAGCAAGCGAATATAAAAATGACAGAGGAGGTCTGAAAAAACCAAAGAGAGCTTTGAGAAAATAAATGTATAGTTGGATTTTAAAAATCAGCACGGGGATGCCTGGGTGGCCCAGTTGGTTAAGTGGCTGCCTTCGGCTCAGGTCATGGCCCCAGCATTGTGGGATCGAGTTCCATATTGGGATCCTTGCTCTGCGGGGAGCCTGCCTCTGCTTGCTACTCTGCCTGCCTGTACTCTATCTCTCTGACAAATAAATAAATAAAGTCTTAAAAGAAAAAAAAACCAGCGCGCAGGCTAAATGGTAAATTAGACCTAGCCAAAGAAAGAATTCTTGAACTGGAGGACATTTCTGAGCTTTCTGACTGACCCACAGTAAAAAACTCATTTATTGATGTGTGTATACATATGATAGCTGTATATAATTTAAGCCAGACTTTTAGGAAATTGATTGTATCCTCCTAAGTGTAATGTTCGTTATGATTTTTCCTTTCTGATTTGCTCTTTTTCATTTAAAAACAAAAGTTGAATCCAACCCAGGAAATTTTATAAACCATAGTATATCATGAGCACAGTTTCAAAGAAAACTGATTTTATTTAATACAGTTGAAAATACACATACCCTACAACCCAGCATATATCCACCAGCGTTCAGAGTACTTTATGTGGCCCACCCCATAAACCCTGGAGAAAAAACCATCAGTTGTAGAAAACATAACCATGGTGTGCTTTATACATACAGTGGCTTACTGTAGCACTAAGGTGATGACTGAACGTGATGAACCACCAGTAAATACAGCATAGGCACCACTCCATCAAAGTGCATGCTGCCTGGAGACAGCCAGCCTGAGCCCATACCTGTGCATGGGAACTCTTTCTGCAGCTTTGAAAATGAATAGATCACCCATCCAAGCAGTAACACAATATTGAATAGAAAAAGATTATATGTGGTATGATTCCATTTATATCAAGTTCAGAAATTTGGGCAAACCAAATAGTATATCATTTCAGTATAAATGATTATTTTTCTAAGAGCAAGAGTAAGCACAGAATTTAGGGGAGTTTTAACTTCTAAGTGGGGCATGAGGGAGTGGGTTAGGAAGAGTCAAAAGGAGCTTCAGAGATACTAGTAATTTTTTTTTTCCATAAAACTAGCTGTGGGCACAACTAGAATTCTCTTGTAATTCTTTATCCTTTATATCTGTTCAGCATTTAATGGAAATAATTTAATTAAAAAAAAAAAAAAAGCCAGGGCAGAATCAACACAGGTGATAAATCTTTAAAGCTGATCAGACCATCTTTAGAAAGTCCTTTTTTTAGTTTTGGGTGCCAAATTTCATGGACATTAACAAATTGGAATATGCCCAGAGGAAAATGTCCAGGGTGATGATATGACCCTGGTCTTGAGCCTTTAATTTTTCAGATGCAGAGCATGTGGATTTTGAGCATGGGGCAGTTTTGGTTTCCCAGGCCTATTTGCTAGTATATGTGGGAAGTGAACTCCGCTCTGTTAAGTCTTAGGGCTGCACTAATGTTGCACCATGCAGAAATGAGTTCTAAAAAATTGCTACAGTTGTTGTGTAGTTTGCTAAATGTTTTGGGTTTTTTTTTTCTATCAAATGCTATAAGTATTATAAGTTATAGTGTTAAAATGCTAGGCCTTATGTTACCTGTCGTAATATACCAAATAACAGCTCAGGAATGGGCTCTTTTCATTGCCGGGTTCAAACAAGCCCTGTGCTTTTCATAGCTCATGAAGACATCTTTAAATTTGGTCGTATCCATTGAAGGGAGACACATCCGGGTAATTTTGTTTCGTGCCCTTTGGAGGAAAGGCGGACTCAGTCCTAGCATTGCTCTGTCTTTGGCTGTGCAGGGAGCCATTTTGTCTGACCAGGGCTAGTTGGACATAGACATAGAAGGCTGGGCAGATGGTAGCCTTTATCTAGGTAATGATCATTTGAGGTAAAAATATAAATTAGCAATTACTGAGGATCTGCAATGTGCCAGCTATTGTTAGGCATTTTTTAAAAGACTTTATCTCTTTAGAGCAGTCTTAGGTTTGCAGCAAAACAAAGAGGAAGTTACTGAGATTTTCCATATACCCCACATGTGCATAGCCTTCTGCATTATCAGAATTTTCCACCAGAGTGGTACATTTGTTACAATTAATGAACCTACATTGACATATCATTATCACCCAGTCCATAGTTTACACTACCATTAACTTTTGGTGTTGTACATTCTATGTGTTTGGGTAAATGTACAATGATACGTATCCACCATTAGAGTATAGATTTGCACTGCCCTAAAAATTCTCCGTGTTCTCTCTATTCATTCCTTCCTCTCTTTCAACCCATGGCAACCACTTACTGTCTCTATAGTTTTGCCTTTTCTTGAATGAATGTCATATGGTTGGAATCATACAGTATGTAGCCTCTTCACATTGGCTTCTCTTTCACTTAGTCCTGTGCATTCATCTTTCCTCCATGTCTTTTCATGGTTGATAGCTCATTTTTAGCTCTGAATAATACTCCATTGTCTGGATGTACCGCAGTTCATATATTCACCTACAGAAGGGCATCTTATTTGGTTCCACGTTTGGGGAGTTATAAATAAAGTTGCTGTAGACATCCATGTGCAGGTTTCTGTGAACATAAGTTCTCAGCTCCTTTGGATAAATATCAACGTGTACAATCACTGGATCCTGTGGAAGGAGTATGTTTATTGCACACCAAACTGTCTTCCGAAGTGACTGTATCATTTTGCATTTTCACTTGCAGTGAATGAGAGTTCCTGTTCCATTTGGTATACTCAGTGTTACAGATTTTGGGTATATTCTAATAGGTGTGTAGTGGTATCTCGTTGTTTTAATTTGCATTTCCCTACTGACACATGATATGGAGCATCTTTTTTATGGCTTTATTAGGCATTGTGATATAAGAATATTCTATCCTATTGGGAAAGAAGTGGTCTTATCTCCATCTTATGGATGTGAAACTCAGAGAGGGGCGGCTGAAATCAGTATTTGAAGGAGAGAAGGCCGTCCTGTCAGGAGAACAAGGTGCAGAGTCCTGGCCAGAGGCAGTGTTATGGAGTGTGTAAGAGCACAGGCTCCAGTAAACAGGGCCAGATTCATATACAGAATCTGCCATTTGCTAGCAGGGTGAGCTGGGTTGCAAGCTATTTGCCTTATCAGGAAATGAGGAAATTCTTTTTTCATGGAATTGTTATGAGCAGTAATGAATTAATATTCATGAAGTATTTAAAACAGTGGCTTGGCACATAGAAGGTGGTATAAAATGAAGTGTTTAGAGAATTTTTTTCCCTGAATGTAGGTATAGCAAGCAATTCTCCTAGTCTCTCTGACCCTGTAGCAGAACCTGCCCTCGGTCTTTTTTTTTTTTTTAATTTTTTTAAGATTTTATTTATTTATTTGACAGACAGAGATCACAGGTAGGCAGAGAGGCAGGCAGAGAGAGGGGGAAAGCAGGCTCCCTGCTAAGCCAAGAGCCCAATGTGGGGCTCGATCCCAGGACCCTAGGATCATGACCTGAGTTGAAGGCAGAGGCTTAACCCACTGAGCCACCCAGGCACTCCAGGGTAGATTTTTTTTTTTTTAAGATTTATTTATTTATTTATTTATTTGACAGAGAGAGAAAGAGAGAGAGATTATAAGTAGGCAGAGAGGCAGGCAGAGAGAGAAGGGGAAGCACGCTCCCTGCTGAGCAGAGAGCCCGATGTGGGGCTCAATCCCAGGACCCTGGGATCATGACCTGAACCAAAGGCAGAGGCTTAATCCATTGAACCACCCAGGCACCTCACTTGCCTTCAGTCTTAAAGAGATGAGATGGTTATGTCCGCTCTGGTTTCCCCAGTATCCTAAGTTGGGTTCTGCCCCACCCAGAGGTGGCGTGGTCTTGAGGATTTACATTCATCAGTTCATCATCTTCTAGGATTCCTCATCTTCCGGGGCAGAGAGATGTTGATTATGAGGCATTTATTACAAGATATAGCAGGTGCACTTATTCCCATGAGCTTTGCTGTATAGATAAGGAATTGAGGCTTAGAGAAGTTATGTGTGTCCCAAATGCACATTATAGCAGAGCTCAGCTTAAGGTGTTTGCTGCACTACCTCCAGAACGTGTGGAGCGCAAGGTCACTTTTCTCCTTGGAGCCTTGACTTCAGTGTGGATGACCTCACATTTTTTTGGGTTGGCTGGACCATTGAGACTATGGGTTCCAAGTGCCTTTGGGAGCCTGTGATATGTAGGCTGTTGCTAGCTTCCATATCATGTCAGCACTGCTTGCCTCTTCTGTTAGCACATCTGCTGACTGCTCTGCTTAACCCAGTTTGCCTCTGAATCATGCAGGCATTAGACTTCCATTCACTTCCTCCGTGTGTTTCCCTCACATCTGACCTATCATTTCCTTTAGTTACTGGCTTTTCACAACCCTGACCAAGTTCCTATTTATTTATTTCTCCTCCCTCCTCTTCTGCCACTTCTGTTTGCTTAATCATTTTCCCTTTTTTATCCCGTTTTCTCCTTTATTTATCCTTACGCACTGGCTCTTATATGTTTCTGCTGTTTTTCCTGTGTCTTGGGTCCCGAGTGGACTCTTGATTTTTAGAGTCAGTGCTAGACAGTGAATGGTATGAACTGGAATGTGGTATGAGCTGACCAAAATCCATGATACATCATGGCAACTATGTCATGCAGTCTTGCCTTGTAACTTAGTTTTGATTAACTTGGAGCCAAATTGAGCGCTGCAGTCAGTGTTATAATGTCTCAGCAAGGGAAAAGGAGATACCAGACCTGTGGAGACTATAATTCCAGAAATGATCCAAGGACTTCCCTTCCTTAAGGCACTAAGGCAGGAAATGATAAGGTCTCAGAAATAGGTAAATAATTAACGAGTGCCTGCCTTAAATAGCGTTTAAACATAAAGATACTCTTTTCTTCAACTTAAGGCAGCCTTATTGCTTATGTTCTTCTTTGAACTGGAGTGAAAACATTTATTCAAAATTAACATACATTATGAAACAGTTCAATTTATGAAATTTGATAATTGTTTAAAACATACTTGAGCATGCTGAAATATTACATAGTAATTGTCAATTTCAATAGCAGGGTATTCTTTACTCTATGTGTTTTGTCTTTGTTTTTTTGAATATGCTAAAAATTTTCTATCAACTATTTTAAAAGGAGAATGAAAATCATTGTCACTTCAAATTAATTAGTGTTAATTTTAAAATGAATCCATCACATTTGAAAATACCCTTCTTTATGGTAGGGTTTTTAAAAATGAGTTCTGAGACCACAGAAGAAAAACGGGAGAAAGTTTAAAACATCTCTGTGGACATCCTTCTGATCAGAACTGTGAGGTCTTTAAAAGCAATCTTGGGATTTTTCTTGTTGTCTGATAGCAGTATTGAGCAGATGGTAAATTGACAGAAATAAAGCTGGATGATTGGCACGCCTGGGTGGCTCAGTGGGCTAAGCCTCTGCCTTCGGCTCAGGTCATGATCTCAGGGTCTTTCCATCCAGCCTTGCATCTGACTCTCTGCTCAGCAGGGAGCCTGCTAGGGGGGGCCACCCCCCACCCCAACTCCCGCCTGCCTCTGCCCGCTTGTGATCTCTCTCTCTCTGTCAAATAAACAAGTAAAATCTTTAAAAAAAAAAACAACTGGATGATCAAATCTGATAAGGTGAGAGGTTAACTAGAGAGATCTGTGGTATTCAAAAAAATTTCCAGGAGTGGTGGGAGTGGCGACTAAAATAAATATTTGGTATTTCATTTGTGTTAATACAAAAAACAAAGTCACAAGTTTGCTTTTTAATTAATTTTTTTTCTTTCATTTAAAAAATATCCTCCTACCTCCCAACAAATCCATCCTTGTAGGTGTAGAAGGAAAAGAGAAATTTGTATCAGCTGGCTGTCTGCATGCCCCCTCAGGAAATAGCATGTCAAATTCCTGCTTTATCAAGCCCCTCCTGCTGGCCTTCCTCCCATCCTCATTCAGTGAGTGTGCCAGATTCTGTGCGAGGTGCTGGGAGTATAAAGAAGAAATGAGACAGGATTCCATGGAGCAGTGAGGGAGTGGGTCTAACAAATAACACAAAACATTCTAGAAATCTCCATTCCTTTCAGTATGTTTAGAGGAATTATCTGCTGAAGGACTGGCCACAGCTTCACCAGTGTCATTAACCTTTAGTTCTTTTAAATCAAAGACCGGTTAACTGTATTTGAATTTTTGCTGGTCTTAGAAAGCAGCTCTTTAACGGGTATACCTGCCCCACCTAAATTCTTCTGAAAAAAATCACTGTGCCTCCAAAAGAGCCTTGTACTTTCTAAGCAACAATAAAGACAGCTTTGTGGAAGGAGCCCACTTCCTCTTCTGTTCTTCAAGTCTTTTTCCCTTCTAACATTTTCATCAGTTTTATGTTTTCTGTTAAACGCTGGGCCATGTGTGCTGCCCTAATCACTGGACCATGCCACAATCATGGTGTTTCTTTCTAAGTGCTTGCTTAATGTAACCGTTTAATATGTCCCAGTGTCATATTTGTCTGAGCTGTGTTCTACAGGGAAACATGGTATCTATTAACAAGGTTATGTTTGTTCTTTAACCTATATGCATTTAACCATGGTATTTTGGGGCAGCTCAAATTGGAGTGATAGATCTTCCATAAAAACACCTAAATTATTTAATGAATGCTTACCAAACTCTGTAGTTGCCCTGAAAACAACTCTGATGTGTGGGTTAGTTGTTAGCTAGGGGAAGAAGACCCTATCCAAGGAACCCGTGGATAACTCGTCTAGCAAAATTTATGGAATGCGTTTTTCAAACTTGTCTAAACAAAGATGATTGTTTGGCTATTTAAAAAATAATTGATCATATCCTTTGTCTTCTCCTTTGTTACTCTTCTGATTGGCTGTGTGACATTTAATAAGAAATCAGACTAATAAGGATGCATTTCAGTTCTGACAGCAGAATTGCTGTCAATTGCTATGGATCAGTTGATTAGGCCAGAAGGGGAGGTGCAGTAAAGAATGTGAACACTTAAGAGAAGCAGCATGGGTTATATGAGCTAACCTGGGATGGAAGTCTGGTAGGAAAAAGCAGCATCCTTCGAATCAGGTACTCCTGAGTTCAAATCAGGGCTGTACTTTTTACTAACCATGTGATCCTGGAAAGGTACTGAATCTTTCTGAGATCTTAGTGTCTTCATCTGCAAAATGGGGACTGTCAGGATTTACCTTCACAGAGTAGTGGATAGCTTCTAATTATGCATAAGATGTTGCCTGGCACTTACTTTCCAAGTATCTACTATAACTTCTTTAAAAGGCAAGACCTTGGTTCAGATCAGGTCACCTAATCTTTCTAAGCCTCAGGTTTATCATCTGTATAATGGGAATTTCACCATATTAACATGAAAAGGCTCAAAAAATTTGCGGTCATATGGAGGTATAATGACTTATTTCACAAAGGCCTCCCGAATATCCACCAGAATATGAACTCTACTGTAGCTTTTTTTCCAAGTCTTTTTGGTGCTTCCAAAATATTCACTTGGTATTACTATTACTACATATTAGTTATGTCACACAAATATTGCAGAATTACTGGAAAGAAACCCATATCTTATTCACATTTATAATTCCTACTATTTTTTAAATATATTAAGGATTTGGTAAATGGTTATTATATAAATAATTATTTTTTGTTATTATCATTGCCCTCAGTTTTGCAAACTAATAACAGCTAATAGCATCATAATGGATTTACTTCTACCTTTATTATTTCTGTAATCATTTTATTGTTTTAACATTTTATGTGGAATATGTAAAACCTGAGATATCTTTTTTACTAACATTGCATATTTAGTACAACTGAATCATATTCACAGATGTAGGATGGCTGTGAGTTTTGGTGTCAAAAAAAAACTTTGAATGTTCCTACCTTTTATTAGAAAAACTAAAAATTCAGGAGAATTTCAGATTTGCATAATATTTATGGTCTTAATTTATTTTGTGTATACAAAGAGATATCACTTATCTCTTGCTGTTGCAAGAGTGCTGTTGCATTCTATTTATAGTTGAATATTTATTTATAGTTGAATATTTAGAGGGATTTTCTCTTTTTGATAAAAAAGAAATGTGCTCTTTTAACTTTTCAGGCATCTTGAAGTCACACAGGAAAGAGTAATTCCTCCAAACCTTTAGACTTTTTCTTATATGACCTATAAAACTTGAGTAACTAGAGCAATAAGCTCTTTTCTGATTTCTACAGTAATAAAAATGCCACTGTTGTCCATTGATTATCCAGCTTGTGGGCCTAGTTTAGAGAAAGGGAATATACCAAAGAATTAATCGGCAGTCACGAAGAGATACCTACAAGCAAATGAAGGGCTTGCATGCTTTATTTCATTTATTTAAAAAAAAAAAAAAAAGGAAAGGAAAGAAAGGAAAAAGGCAGTATCTCTTGAAAACTGGAATTTATTTTGCTCTGTAGTTCTTAATCTATTTTGGTTTGGTTCAGTGTATAGGAATTGCAGTAACCTGATACTGTGTTCATTTACATCAGTAGCTTCTATTTGCATTCTTATAAACTGATTTTAAAAAGGCTGTGTATGTGGCAATAGATATATATTAGTTATCTATTGCTGCATAACAAATTGCCCTGAACCTAGGGACTTAAAACAATACATGTTTTGTTTTGTTTTATCTCACCTAATTTCTTTGGATCAGGAATCCAGGAATGTCCTAGGTGGGTGGCTATAGCTCAGAATCTTACATAAAATTGAAGTCCACATGTCATCCCATGTTACAAGTAGTCTCTGTGAAGGCTTGACTAGGACTGAAAGATCCACTTCCAAGGTAGTTTGCTCACATGCCTGGCAAATTTGAACTGGTTGTTGGCAGGAGGCCTGTTTCTTACCATGTGGACCGCTCCATAGAGCTGTTTGACCATCTGTAATGTGAGCAAATGATCAGAGAGCAGGATAGAAGCTGCATTGTCTTTTATGACCTAGCCTGGAAGTCATACATCATTTCCATGATAATCCTGCTGGCTGTACAAGTTAACTGTGCTCATAGTGGGAGGAGAATACACTAGGGTACAAAGACCAGGAGTTAAGGATCTTTGGGGGCTATCTTGGAGGCTGGCTACCAAACTAGAATGTCTAATCTAATATGTGCAAGTGTCCAGTAAATGTTCAGATAACTAAATTTTAATTTTATCAAAAATAATATAATTATTGGAGTATAGAGATTTTTCACTTTTACATCTTTTATCCCAAATTGCACATGTTGATATACATTGGTTATTGGTCCATTTCAGTTGCATATAGATAGCAGTGCAAAGTGTCTCTGTCCTCAAGGAAAGGCAAATATTTCATTGTAATTATACCAAGTATTACAACAGGGGTACGTACTGAAGATGATGAGGTCAGTTGTTGAAGAACATGAGCTCTGAAGTCAGTTTGCCTCAGTTCAATTTCTGGCTCCTTTATTTATTAGCTATATGACGTTGGACCATTTATTTTACCTTTCTAGTCTAGTTTTCTTTTCTGATTATTCTCTTTTTATAGCTTACCTTCCTCGTAGGGTTGTGGGAATTTAGGAAACAGTACCCGAGAGTACTATTAGCCAGCCATTTGAGATTTCCTGGAATGAATCAGTTTGGATGAGGGAAGGTTTCCAGGGAATGTGAGACATTTGAGTCATCTCTTGGAGGGTATGTTGGAGTTTGGTCGGTACAGAAAGTTGGTGGAACCTGGGCATGAGATGCCAGCATGAAGTAGCAGTAAAGGCTCAGGAGCTGAGCAGTGGGGTTGAGGCTGGGGCATGTCATGTGGTAGCTTCAAGGGAATGACGAGAAAGAAGTTTAGACAGTGGCATGCAAGCATGGTGAAGAGTCTCAGGTGGAGCCCCAGGACCTTGTAAATTTTCTGAGATGATCTCAGTTTAAATTAGGAAATTTCTTACTGCCTTCATGACCACCCTCACAACTACTAGATCTTATATCCATATTTTTGGTTAGGAAAATATTGTCACTATAGTTACAGGCAAAACAAAAGAAGTTTGGACTTTTTTTTTCTTTTAAAAACCATAGAATGATAGGATTTGCTCTTTTTTTGTGTGTATATTGTTTTTTTAAGTGTTTTAGGCAGTGGGTTGAATAGTTAGGATGGTTATAGTAATCAGTAGGAAGAGGACTGAAGCCTCACGGGAGGCTAGAGAAGTGAGTACAAGTATACAAGAGCCTGAGACCCTTGCTTCTTGTCTGTTCTGGCATTTCCCACAGGCATCTGAAGCATGTTCCCAGGACCCTGGCAAGACTAGAACACTTCCCATCCTATTACAGAGAACCTTGACTTATCCAGAATTTTGTAATTATAAAAATCTAAAAAGGAGAGATTTTAATGTTAGCATATATGTAAGTATCATTTCAAATTATGCGTGAGAAAATAGGCACAATAATCTTGGCCTTTAAATGTCTGGCTCTAGTATTAATAACCTTATCTTATGGATAAGAAGATAATGATTATGTCAATTTTAGATACTCCTTATCAACTGCCCAATTCCCACGTTCAAAAGATTTTTTTTAAAAACAAAACTGAAAAGAAAGATGAGGCTTTAAAGAAGAAAAGACAGATAAAAAATGAGATTTTTGATTTAGATAATTAAGAATCTGTTTGCCAGAGAGAGCTGGATTCCAGGTGGCTTCTCGCCCCAAGGGTGGGAATTAGGGTGCTTAGTCTATATAGCTTTTCTCACGTGGTTTTTAATTCATCTTCCAGTACTCTCCCTGAGTGGGGCTGATTCTTCATTGCTTTTTGGATGACATGCTCCATGGACAGGCTCTTTTACCAAGACACCTAAGCCTCAAATATGTGTCTTTCTTTAGCTTCTTTAGGAGATGGGTAGGTCTAGTTGAAGCCAGAAGCCTCTAACCCGTCTGACATAAAATGATGAAACAGGAATGCTGTGGTACCTAGTACACTTAAAGCTTATTTGTTTTCATGAGAAAGAATGTTAATGTGAGTGCTGCCCTCTTTTTCTTTTAAAACTTGGAAGCATGCACTAATGTACCTTCGCACTGCAGCCGTAACACTATGTAAAAAATAATCCAGAAATGGATAGTAGTTTTATACACCTATTAAGTTATATGAAATGTTAGTCTAATAATCAGACTGAGCGACAGTGTCTCCATTCAGGATTATAGTAGCCTTGCAGAGAGAGCCCTTCCTATGGAAGGGAAATTTTGGAGTAACTTACCCCATCCTCAGCTGTGTTTGAAATTTAGATATTTTCTGATAGCTTGCCTCACATTTGGGTTCTTTCTCTCTACACTATTTCTAATTTGATATTTTTTATTATTTCATAACTAAGATTTTAAGGATTGTAACTTTCTTTAACTTTCTATTCATAATAAAAGTTTAGTGTCTGTGTGTGCAAAAAAATAATTGATAGAAGATGGTCTTGTTACTAAAGTAAACCTTTCTATAAATAAATGCAGAAACATCTGTTAAGGGCATAGTCTGAATGTGGCAGACATCTGAATTGCATCAATTCCCGCCTTGTGGCCAAGATGTCTTTCTTAGGCTTTCTTTATAACTAATGGCAGAGTTTCACATTCTCACAACATTAGGCAATAGAATGGTCAAAAGAACTGATGCCAAGTTACTCTCTTTCTTGGGTTAGCTAGTGGTAATAATTTATACTCACCAAAGAAAAATGTGGCATTTTTTTGTTTTTATTTTTGAAGACTGAAAACCCGAGATGTCTCCTTCAATGTCACTTTTCGGCCCTGGCTTTAGGCAGTTTTCCAAATGTCTAATTGCTAAACTGCTTTCAAGAAATTATTGTGGTATTACCGGAAGCTTTGGTCAGGAGAAAAAGGCAGCACACAGTCTTTCCTAGAGCACAATGGGCCCGTCAAATGACCTTTTTCAGAATCAACCGAGATTCTTTTTTCAATGGCAGAAAAATGCTAATTGAAACAAAACAGAAAACAAACTCACCCCACAAGTATTGTAGTCCAGAGGAGTAAGGGAGAAGGTCAGAGAGGGGATGAAAAATTCTTCTTGGGAAAACTTTTGAAGCTAAAGCTTATTTATTTGGTCTTTGGTGATTATAAGTTAAAATGGGTGGTTTAGCATATTTAAGATAAAAATTAGCCAGGACTGTAAGAACACTGTGTACCTTTTCAGGTGCCTGTGTACCTCTTCCTAGAATACCTGTCTGGTGCTCTACTCTTCCTCAAGACTACCTCAGCACTCCTCCCACTTGGGGACTCCAGCGCCATAAGGTGAGTCTGCAAAGTTGTACTCCTTACATATATCCTAGAAGAGTATCATTTAAAGTGACGTTTTAAAAACAATTGTTCAAAATTTGGGGAGACTTTCGGAGGTTATGTTCACTGGTGAACTCTCAAGAATCATCATTTGTAAGCCCTATATTTAGATAAGTATAAAGTTTAATTAGCAATAGTGTCTTTTGCCAGTGTAATATAAGCCCTAGGTTCAGATTTGGGTTGGCACTAATAGCATTATGAAACATGCTCTTTAGATTTCAAATTTGAAGTCTGAAGGAAATTTTTGCAAATTAGTATGTCACCACTCTTAGGTTTCCCGAGCATTATTCTACTCATGCTTTAAATTGGCAGCCTCTTTTTAAATTAATTGATTGATTGATTAAGTTCGAATTTTAATTCCAGCTAGTTAGCATACAGTGTTATATTAGTTTCTGGGGTACACTATAGAAATTCAACACTTCATACATCACCCTGTGCTCTTCAAAACAAGGGTACTCCTTAATCCCTATCACCTACTCAACCCATCTCCGCCCCTCTCCCCATTGGTAACCATCAGTTTGTTCTCTGTAGTCTGTTTCTTGTTTTGTCTCTCTCTCTCTCTTTTATTTTTTTCCCTTTGCTTGTTTTGTTTCTTAAATTCCACATATGAGTGAAATCAGATGGTATTTATCTTTCTCTGACTTACTCACTTAGCATTATACTCACTAGCTCCATCTATACCGTTGCAAATGGCAAGATTTCATTCTTTTTTTATGGCTGAGTAATATTCTCTATTCAGATACACACACACACACATTCCACATCTTCTTTGGATAAATCAGTCAATGGATAGCAGCCTCTTTTAAAGCAGAAAAGTATTTCTAACAATGAAGGTTAGTTAGAAGGTCTTTATAAGTCTGAAATAGCTTATAGTTTGAGCTTCCGTCCTGCAAGTAGTGTAATTGGCTTCATTAAGTAAAGGGGGTCACAAAGTCTCTTGAGGTGGGAATATACAACTAAATTAATTTTCACTTGCTTTTTGTATGCTTGATGTGTGTCCTCTCTTGAACATTAAAGGGACTCATTGGTCTCAGAAGGGAAAATAATTTGATCTTGTTTGTAGTATGTGAATCACTTGTGAATAAACTGTTCATATTTTACAGGTGAATAAGCTCTTTAAGGGCACCAACCAGCATGCTGTCTCATAAATTCCTTAGTCCCTCATTTGCAAAAAAGTTATGTGCTTGCATTTTTTGCTTCAGTGATGATTTTTGAAGGTCTTACATAAATTAACTCCCCCCTGAAATAAAGAGTATAACCTTAGAGCCATGTAGTAATTGCTAAAATATGTGGAGGGAAATATATTCATAAAACCCCAAGTCCTTATCCTTACTGGTTCAGTTTTCTTCCTGTAGACTCTGTTGAATTGCTTGTGGCATTAGCAAAATCCATGACTAGAAGACCCCAAGTGTTGAATAAAAGATAGTCTGATTCTAATAGAGCGGTTTTGTTATATCCATGTAAGAGCTGAATAATGCTAGTTAAGCCCTGCTATTTGTTATATAGTCTAAAGAAGAAAAGTATAAGAAACAAAATGTATTATGTAGTCCCACTTACTACAGTCTCTCCATAATTGTGTCATCGCCTAAATTTTAGATTTAGCTTTTATCACTGATAAAGCTATTCTGTAAATCTTTCTTTTCTTTACGTTAATTATTTTCTATTTATGTAAAAGTTACACCAAGAGGAACTGTGATTCAGATTTAATATTTAGAGATTGTGTACACTTGGGTTTGATTGTTTCAGTTATTTTGTTTCTTTTATAACATTGTTAGTTACCCCTCATACAGGTTTGAGATGTAGGAGTTGCTTGAAGTTTGCTGCTAAAGAGTTAATTTTTTGGCTATTTCTTCTCAAATGTTTCGTATGCTGAAAATTAACAGCCTTTGATTCTTCAAGTGCATAGAGATTCCCTTAGCGTACTGCCTTGCCTTCCTTTTTTAAATGGAGTTTAAATAAATGAATGGTTCCTGGATGTGGTAGAGCTGTACATAAAACTGGTTTGCTCTTGCTGACTACCGAAGTGATCCAGTTTACTCATTGATAGAGGATGTGTGAGTTCCCT
Source organism: Mellivora capensis (assembly GCA_004024625.1). Lineage (NCBI taxonomy): Eukaryota > Metazoa > Chordata > Mammalia > Carnivora > Mustelidae > Mellivora > Mellivora capensis. The sequence continues at coordinate 75,344 of PISX010003334.1, forward strand.
AAACCTTTTTGAATGAAGCCTCTAATTTCAGTTATGTTGACTTTGATACCAACAAAACCAGCTTTGAATTCTCACTATTGCTACACTGTAAAACCACCTTAACTTTTTTTTTAATGTAGCAGCTTTAAATTTTTAATGTATTACAATCAGAATATTTCTACTAAATTACATTTTCTCTACAATGATGCAGTTTTTCCTAAGCCATTATTCTTTTAGGGAATGATAGCGAATAAGTCACATTTTATTTATCACAAGGCATCTTTTCCTTGGTTTGTAAATTAGAGGCTGTGTGAGAACAAAGTTTAAAGCTCCTATTTTATGTTAAAAAAAAAGCAGATTACATAAAACAATGTAAGATTTTGCAGATTATTTATTTTATTTGCTTCTCTCTCTGTTTGGAATAGGACTGCATTCTTCTCCCATCCCCCTTTTCTGGTACCTTCCTGTAAAAGGCATTAATAGAGGGAAAAGAATGATAAACAGGACTTAGCCCTATAATCTTTTTTCAAAACTGCCTTGTAAGTAATTTCCCATAGTTTCTGTAATGAAGCTTATGATGGTAGCATATTGTGCTTCTGGTAGTGGGGAGTAGTTTCAAAATACTCTCAACATTTTATATTTTAAGCTGTGTGTGTGTGTGTGTGTGTGTGTGTGTGTGTGTGTATTTGAGTTTTCAGGTTAGGTTTTCTGCCCCATGTAGATTTAGTGGAATTTATTTCTTATATGCTTATATTTGGTTTTAATGGTTTAGATGGGGGCATTTCTGAATAAAACTTGTAAAGAGATTTTTATTGTTGTTACAGGTAATTCATGCACACAGATTTTAGGAGGCTCAAAATGATCTTTTGGCAGAAAAACTTCGTAAAAGAAGGGGGGACATTTTCTGTGATAAGTTGTCATAGTAACCTTCATCAAACCCATACTTGGAATCCAGGCCTGAAGAATTTCAGTGACAATAAACATTCCAGTAGCATTCATCTTTTTTTCCTCCTCTGAGAAAGGACCCATCAATTGTGATCTAATTATTTCATTTCTGTTTTTAGAAGATGAGTAGCAGCTTGCATTTTTTTGGCACTTTGCAATTTCCCTGGCATAGTAAAAATGAAAAGTTAGCAGTTTATATTTGAACTTGGCATTTTCTGATAATGTATCTCAAACTATTTCAGATGACAAGATAGGTTCACTATAAAGATTACTTATTAAAATGTGAAAAAAATAGAATTTGATAATGATTTGAAGACATTGCCACATATATTTGTTAACTTGCAAGTTTTAATATTAAAAGTATTGGAATCTGGTTTTTATGGAACTCTGATCTGGGAATGTTAGGATTTTCCCAATATCAGATTGTTAATATATTTACTTTATGGCATCTTGTACTTAAGCATGAATGTATTTAAAAAGGATGAGGTATCATTTTTATTAGCAGAATAAGTGTACTTTGAGGAATTTGTATCCAGGCATTTTTTAGATACGCTCTCTTTGACAAAGGACAATAGAATGTTTTTTTTAAAGACAACTTTTTTTAGGGTTTGCTTCACTTGCTTTTTGCAGGATACTGGTTACTAATCAAGGGAATTTGGAGCTCAAAACATTCTCCTTTAGCAAGGAACATTAGGAGAAATCAGAAGATAAAGGTGTGTGTGTCCTTTCATTTTAGGAAACTTGGAAAATAAATTGGAAGAGTTTGTGACTAGTCTAGTAAAAATAATATACAAAATTAGTAGTTACTGGATATAACTATAGCTATCTGTAGATGAAAATGGTAAAATTCTTGTCAAAACTTTTCCACATGTATTTGAGAATCTTAAATGGATAATTTTTTTAAAAAACATAAAATTTTGAATTTTAAAAAGTACAAGGTAAATGTAGAAAACCTAGATAGTCCATTTACTGGGGAACTGTGAAGAAAAATGTAATCACTTATTATCTCACGGTTTAGAGATACTTACTATAAATATTTTCTGGGAAGTATCTGCAATTTTTTAGACAAATTAGGAATCAAGCTGTCAGATAGCAAAATACTAATAATGGTGAAACACTAGACTTTTATCCCCTATTAGAATTAGCAGCATACCTGCTGTCATCACTACTAAAGTAACTCTGAAATATCTAGCCAATGTATTAAGAACAGAAAGAGAGAACTATTGGAAAAGACAAAATTATTTGTAGATAATAAAAAATGTCCAAGATACCCAAACTAATATAATAAAATTCCATTGTAATATAAATATCATGATTTGTATACTAGTAGTAATCAATTCAAAAATAGGAAAAAAGAGACCATTAATAGTAGCAACAAAAATTTATGCCGAAGATTAAACTCTGTAAGAAATGGGAATGACCCATGGGCTGGAAACTATTAAACTTCATACAGACCTAAAGACTTGTTCAGTCTTAGTACTTAACAAAGGAATATCATATTTGGCATGTCATATCATTAAAGATTCAAAAACAAGTACATGAGACATATATGAGTGGTACCTTGTTATTTTTTTTTAAAGATTTTATTTATTTATTTGATACAGAGAGAGATCACAAGTAGGCAGAGAGGAGGAAGCAGGCTCCCCGCTGAGCAGAGAGCCCAACGCGGGGCTCGATCCCAGGACCCCGGGATCACGACCTGAGCTGAAGGCAGAGGCTTTAACCCACTGAGCCACCCAGGTGCCCCGGTAACATATTATGTTAAAGGTGACCTAGACTAAAGTAATTTCTATGTTGGCTGTGGGAGAAGATAGATCAGAATGCTCATATAATGCAACTACAGGGCAGATAGTGTTGCAGCCAGTAATGGAATCTGTCTACCTGCATACCTGCCAACCTACCTATCTATCTATATACCTGTTTATTTATAGATAATTTTTTTTTTACTATTAATGAAATGGAAAATGAGAATGACCTAAAAAGTAACAATATCAGGACATAATATAATTATAACCTTGTATTTTTAAGTGTGCTTGCATAGAAAATAAATGAGGCAATATACAAAGTGTTATTGATGATTATCTGCAAGTGGTAGAACTATAAGAAAATAATAACTTATTATCAAATTATTATTACAGATTCTCTAAAAATATATTTATAATCAGAAATTTGAAAATAGATTCAGTTTTCTAAAAACTCCAAGGTTGATCAAATGCCTAAGATTTCATTATCTCTTGAAAAAAATTATTGTAAAAACCTATTTATTAAGATGGATTATATACAGAATTAAATAACAGGGGGATCATCAGAGTCTCTGATTAGGGCTGAACAGACTGCACTCCCCAGCTACCATTCATATTTGACTGTGGTATATACCTGTGCATCTGGTAATTATGCCTCCTGGGAGTGTGGGGCCCAACAACATCCCTGAGAATGATAAAGAACAATATGTCCCTATGTTTAAATCTCAGCCCTTTCCCCCATGCCTATGTATCAAGTGCTACAGCAGTTTAGATGTTCAAATATTGATTGTCAATGACATTGAAACAAATTTACTAAAGTCTTTACGGATTAAGTGGGAGAATTAGGGCACTTATTTTTTTAAAGATTTCATTTGACAGACGGAGACCACAAGTAGGCAGAGAGGCAGACAGAGAGAGAGGGGGAAGCAGGCTCCCTGTAGGGAGCCTGATGCGGGGCTCCATCCCAGGACCCCGGGATCATGACCTGAGCCGAAGGCAGAGGCTTTAACCCACTGAGCCACCCAGGCGCCCCGGGCACTTATTTTAATTCTGCAGCCGTTTTTGTTATTTACCCCTCTCTCCCCTTTCCCATTGACTCTCCCGTTCTGTTTACAGCAATTATACCTGGGCAAGAAACTTAATAATTTTTAGGAAATGTACCCAGTGTGGGATGCTGTGCCTCTGAAGTCTTAAGTGTTAACTTTGTTAACTTTTTTTGTGCTATGCTTCCTGAACACAGCTTTTAACAGTGGACTTGTTTTGTCCAGTAATTATAGATTTGCAGGTACCACCACTCCTTTGTGACTAAGGAAGACTTTGGTCTCTCTGGCATGTAAGACCCTAAAAAGATCCTGGCACAGCCTTGAACCTGTCTCATCACAGGGCACATATCCCTGAGGTGAGAGTGGTGAGGCAGTTTTCCACCTCAGGAAGCATGCTCTTTAAAGAATTGCAGTTAATGACAGATGAACCACGTTTAACTTTAGTTTTTATTTTTTTTAATATTTTATTTGTTTATTTGACAGAGAGATTACAAGTAGGCAGAGAGGCAGGCAGAGAGAGAGGAGGAAGCAGGCTCCCCGCCAAGCAGAGAGCCCAATGCGGGGCTCGATCTCATGACCCTGAGATCATGACCTGAGCCGTAGGCAGAGGCTTTAACCCACTGAGCCACCCAGGTGCCCCACCACGTTTAAGTTTAAATAAAATTTGATTTTACATTGTCAAAATAGTTTTCCGGTTTGTTTGTTTAATTTTCTCCTAAGACAATGCTTGATTCTAAAAATTGCTTTTGTGACAAGACATGTCTGATACCTTCTATTTTTCTGAAATTCTAGGAAAGAGGTTTTGAGCAAAGCATTAGTCCTTGTATTTTTAAAATAATTGCTCATTTAAAAAAAGTAATACAGTTAAGTTTAAAATGTATACAAAGGTATACATCAAAAAAACAAGACTACCTCCTCTTTGTATTTGCTCTACTTAAAGGTAACCACTGTTAATAGTTTCTTCGGTATCTTTGCAGAAAATGTGTACTTATGACATGTGTTTATGCCTTTTTAAACTTACATTAATAGTTTGTGTATAGTGTATGTGTGTGTGTTACACATGATTCTTTACAGGTTGACTCCTTTAATTATCAGAATAATATTAACAGTAGATATGACTATCAGACAGAGTGTTGAATTGGTGAATGAATATTTATTGTTGGTTTTCATTCTTCCATTTGGCTGAGTTTATATATAAAAATAAGGATACTCTTCAATAAATAGTGTTGGGAAAATTGGACAGCCACATGCAGAAAAATGAAATTGGACCATTTCCTTACACCACACATGAAAATAGACTCAAAATGGATGAAGGACCATCAAAATCCTTGAGGAGAACACAGGCAGCAACCTCTTCGACCTCAGCCACAGCAACGTCTTCCTAGGAACATCGCCAAAGGCAAGGGAAACAAGGGCAAAAATGAACTATTGGGATTTCATCAAGATCAAAAGCTTTTGCACAGCAAAGGAAACAGTCAACAAAACCAAAAGACAACCGGCAGACTGGGAGAAGATATTTGCAAATGACATATCAGATAAAGGGCTAGTGTCCAAAATCCATAAAGAACTTAGCAAACTCAACACCCAAAGAACAAATAATCCATCAAGAAATGGGCAGAGGACATGAACAGACATTTCTACAAAGAAGACAGATGGCCAACAGACACATGAAAAAGTGCTCTATATCACTCAGCATCAGGAAAATACAAATCAAAACCACAGTGAGATATCACCTCACACCAGTCAGAATGGCTAAAATTAACAAGTCAGGAAATGACAGATGCCGGCAAGGATGCGGAGAAAGGGGAACCCTCCTACACCTTTGATGGGAATGCAAGCTGGTGCAACCACTCTGGAAAACAGCATGGAGGTTCCTCAAAAAGTTGAAAATAGAGCTACCCTATGACCCAGCAATTGCACTACTGGGTATTTACCCTAAAGATACAAACGTAGTGATCCGAAGGGGCACGTGCACCCGAGTGTTTATAGCAGCAATGTCTACAATAGCCAAACTATGGAAAGAACCTAGATGTCCATCAACAGATGAATGGATAAAGAAGATGTGGTATATATACACAATGGATTACTATGCAGCCATCAAAAGAAATGAAATCTTGCCATTTGCGACAATGTGGATGGAACTAGAGGGTATCATGCTTAGTGAAATAAGTCAATCGGAAAAAGACAACTATCATATGATCTCCCTGATATGAGAAAGTAGAGATGCAACATGGGGGGTTTGGGGGGTAGGAAAAGAATAAATGAAACAAGATGGGATCGGGAGGGAGACAAGCCATAAGTGACTCTTAATCTCAAAAAACAAACTGAGGGTTGCTGGGGGGAGGGAGGTGGGGGGGGTGGGTTAATGGACATTGGGGAGGGTATATGCTATGGTGAGTGCTGTGAAGTGTGTAAACCTGGCGATTCACAGACCTGTACCCCTGGGGATAAAAATACATTATATGTTTATAAAAAAATAAAAAATTAAAAAATTTTGAAAAAGTAAGGATAGTATGTAATTACTTAATATACATGAGACTATCATTGAGTCTACTCCTGATTGCACCAATGACTATCATTTTCCGTGACCTAGTTTCTGTCCCTATAAGTTGAAATGGTGCCTATACCTACCTGAATGTGGTAGGGAGAACATAAATAATAAACAGGGCCAAAATACAAGATCAATTTTTGTTCTTACATGTTACTTAGATAATACTAAGGTAGTAATGTTGCCATAACATTCCTTCTAATTATAAAAAGGCAATTTGTTTTATTTAGAGTGGACCTCATGGAAGTTGTAGAAGTAAAAATAGGATGGCATCCATATTTTCTGCCCTTAAGGAATATAGAGTCTCTCCAAGTTAAGAAGGTTCACACACCAGATGGGAAACATAGTTATTGTCAGGTGATAAATTCTTGAACTTGTGCTCTCTCTCTCTTTCCCTCTTTCACTCTCCCTTTCTCTACATTTCAACTAGAGTATACTTGGCTCCTTGGGAATTTAAGGAAACTTGTCTTAAGCCTCCACTTTCAAAGCTTATGAAAGTCTCCCCATGATCTTACTAAGTCTAGAGTCTTTGTGTCTCCAGCAAGCTTCCGCACATTGGTCTTTGACTTGCCTCGATGGATAGTCTTCATTTTGCCCAGGGTTAAGCCTTTCTCTTTTAATAGTTTCTGTGAGAGCACAACAAAACACACACATCCACACACACTAACACCACTTAGGAGAAGCTATCCAAGATCTGGGACTTAGAGGAAAGAGACTCACACTGCAAGAAGGGCAATCTTGATAAATCTTCCTGGATTCTGGCTTCATCCTTAACCCTTACCTCCAGGATGTTTCAAGAAGCTGTCAAAAACTGCCATGTGTCATCTCGACTCATCAGTCTGGGTACAGGTCAGCCTATCCTGTTATTTATTGTGTGACTTTGACTGCTTAGTCTCTAAACTCCAGTTTTCTTACTCAGATGTTAGGTAAGGTTAAATTATACAGTTAACCCTTACTGTACTGTGGTTTGGGATGCCCACCTCCATGCAGCTGAAAATCCACTTATAACTTCTGACTCCCCAAAAACTACTAAAAGCCTACTATTGACTGGAAGTCTTATCAATAACATAAAAAATTAACAAATATTTTGGACATTATATGTATTATATACTATATTCATACAGTAAATAAGCTAGAAAAAAGAAAATGTTACAGTCATGAGGAAGAGAAAATACATTTACAGTACTGTACTGTATTTATTGAAAAAATACGCATAAAAGATGGATCCACACAGTTCAAACCTGTGGGAGTCAGTTGTATATGTGAAAGTCTTAGCAAGTACAAAATTTAGTGTATGATAATTATCACCATTTTTATTAATGGAATGATGTTTTCCCCAAATGCTTCAATCTTGTTTCAGACCTAGGCTAGATATATTTTTATAAAAGCAGACTTTCACTCTTCTGTACTTACAGAAACTATGTAATTGTTCAAACTAGGCACTTTGGAAAGTGAAACATGGCACTATGTGGCACTATGGATAATTATGCTGGGATGACAATGTAAACCATTGCTGTTCTAGGCACACAAGAATGAGAGGTCACTCGGGGTATACCCGTAGTGGCTGATTTGTAGCTCATGCTCAGAGAACACAGGTCACTGTTGTTGAGTAAGACAGTGAGGATATAGGACAAGTGAGGTCACATTCATCTTTCTGAGCTTTAGTTCCTTACTTGTTAAATTGAGGTTAACAATAACTAGCTCGCAGGGTGGCTGTAAAGATTAAATGAAATTGTGATCTTATAAAACAGAGTATATATGTCGAAATTAGAAACCTGTTAATTCCCTTCTCCATCTCTGCAAATTACCTTAGCTATACTGATGGGTAAGTTTTGATTATAGCTATTTTACGTACTTGCTTCTCACACCTCCCTAATGTATCTTTATAGTTCATTTGACTGTCCATGGGAGGTGGTAGTCACAACTAACTGCACCTGTGGTTCCTCAGTTTACACTGGAGAGCTGGGTCTGTATTTCTTCAGTTAAGCACACTTTAAAAATTAATTATTTTTTTATTAACATATTGTATTATTAGCCCTAGGAGTTTTATTAACATACTGTATTATTAGCCCTAGGAGTACAGGTCTGTGAATCATCAGGCTTACACATTTTACAGCACTCACCATAGCATATACCCTCCCCAATGTCCATAACCCAACCATCCTCTCCCTACCTGCCCCAGCCACCCTCAATTTGTTTTGTGAGATTAAGAGTCTCTTAGGTTTGTCTCCCTCCCAACTATGGAAACAACCTAGATATCCATCAACAGATGGATGGATAAAGAAGATGTGGTATATGTATATAATGGAATACTATGCAGCCATCAAAAGAAATGAAATCTTGCCATTTGCAATGACATGGATGGGACTAGAGGGTATTATGCTGAGCAAAATAAGTCAATCAGAGAAAGACAATTATCATATGATCTCTCTGATATGAGAAATTTGAGAGGCAGGGAAATTTGGGGGGTAGGGAAGGGGAAAAAATCAAACAGTTAAGCACTTCTTAACATTGAAAGGCTTGAATTGTAGTGTTCAGGAACCACACCTGCTTTCCCTGTAAATTCTCTGTGGTATGTTTTTTTTTCCTTTTGTGTTTTTTCTATATTTTGGATGATTCATAGTGTAAATAGGATTTTTTTCCTTAAATATTTCAAATATGAATGTTTATGCATTTAATAGACTTTGTATGAATTAAAGGCATACAAATTAAATTAAAGGCATATTGTTGTGCACATCAGCTGCGGAGATGTATTTGTTTCTTGGGAAAAAATATAGCTGAAACCTTGAAAATTAATAGAATAATTGGAATATGTATACCAAATTTGATTTTCTTAAAATTTATAAATAAATTTTAATAACACAAAACTGGAGGAAGTAATAGATCTCAAGGTTTGGGTCTTTTGCAAAATGACCACAGCATTTTCCCTATTATCTTCCATACTTGTTCTCTTCATTAGCAAATCTGTATTCAGTCCTGGATTGCCCAGTCTTCAGGCTTACAGATAGATAGTAGATGATTTTAGTCATGTCATAAATTATGCAATTGTGGAATGAAGAAGGTGTGATGAGACTATAACAAGAAGTTTGTGCAAAGGTTACGGAAATCTGTGTGGATACCATTTAAGTTAAGTGTTTAAAGGTGAGTAGGTCTTTAGGAGGTGGGGAGAAAGGTTTTGAAAACAGCCTAGGAAATAGCATGTGCAAAGCCTAGAAAGGCACATAAGAAGCATGATGTTTTGGGGCTTAACAAGGCCCAAGAGGACTAAATTAAAAAATGAGATTCTTACTCTAATTGGTTCAAACAACCTTTTCTGGGGCTCTGGGCTTTGTATTGAAAGGATCAAAATTTTAAGTAGATAAAGTTCTATTTGGAGAAGAAGTAGACATGTTAAAGATTTGGAGCAACCTAAACTTCAGAAATCTCTGTAAGGAGAAAGATTACTTACATTCTTTATTCTTGATAGTCTCTCCCTAATCTCAAGAAATTAAATATTTAACATACCCTCATTCTTCAAAAGGATATTGCTGCTATAAAATGTTCCCACTTAAAAAATTAGATATAAATAGATAACATTAAAAACTATACTGTTTCCAACCAGTTAATTTAACATTCCATTCATTTTGTTAACATTTTCTCCTGTGAGCTGCTCTGTAGCCATCAGACAATTTTACTGTGCAAATTCTTTGCAAATTTTGCCTTGTCAAAATGTGAATTGTGTGAGGGATGAAATGATTAAAAATTGCTTTTTTTGGTACAACAAATAACACTTTCAGAAAAATCATGCTGATATTAACTGCCATTGCTATTCCATTTTGCTCCCAAGAATTGTTTGAATGTATACACTCCATCTTTGTATTATATCAAGAAGTAGAAATATAAATAATGATTTTTACCGTTAACAAAATAGTGATTTCAGGGGCACCTGGGTGGCTCAGTCATTAAGTGTCTGCCTTCAGCTCAGGTCATGGTCATGGGATCAAGTCCCGCATCAGGCTCCCTGCTCAGTACACCTCTCCCACTCTCCCTGCTTATGTTCCCTCTCTTGCTGTGTCTCTCTCTGTCAAAAAAAAAAACCAAAATAGTAATTTTGTATAGTAATATTTATATCATGTGAAAAATAAAATGTCATATAAGTGACCTTATTTCTAGTACTATCTTGCTTGCTTCATTTTGTGTGTTCCCTGTGCTACGCTATAACATATACATAAAATCTTTATTTTTTATTTGGAAAGCACTTTGAACATTCACATTTGAGCTAGAAGAAACCAAGACCCATTTGGAGACTGATTTGTTCCCTTTGGACATCTTCTCTAGGACAGAAACTCTTCTACACATATTTGTGGTCCCAGTGCCTAGCCAGTAGATAAAAATCTATCAAATAGGAGGATACATCTCTTAAAACCCACATCTTTTCGATTCTTAATCAGTCTATGTTCTTTCCTATATACTTATACTTCCCCCATCTGTTTTTCTCCTGCAAAATGGAAGCCCTCGGTTTCAAATTATGTATAATGCATAGTTGCTGGCTATCATAATCCCATCCCCATCTCACGAAAAAGCCAAGCTCACCAGCGTGTTAGGACAAAGGGATTATCTGGGCTGATGACCAGTGGATATACCAGAATATTCCTGAATAAATTTAATTTCCGTATTCAAGATGGATGGGGCTTTGTGCTTTTCAATATGTTGTTCATGCATGTTTTGATTAAACTACAGAGTCAAAAGAGTCTGTTGGATCAGAGACTATTTCTAGAATAGTATTTCCACCCTCAGGGGTGTTTAGGAAGTTTGTGAGGGCATTGTTTGTTATCACAGTGACTGGAAGAATGCTACTGGCCTTTAGTGAATGGGTCACAGAGTTGCCGGGCATCCTGTGGTACACAGGACAGGTCCACACAGTGCTGTTAAAATGGCCCACTCTGTTTTCCTATTGAAAAGCCACAGCTAAGCATAACTTTTTACATGTATACACAAAGCATTTTTGCATTGTCTTAATATCTAGTGAATTTTCCAGAAATGCAACAATTACGGAAATTAAAAGAAAATCATATTTAATTTAATTCAGAATTTGAAAAATATTGTTCCCCAACTTAATAACCATGTCACAAACAGCAGTCCCTCTTGTAGTATTTGAGTTTCCTATCAACAGACCTGCATTTACATACCTGTACTTGCAACTGTTGCATTTATGGTATAAGCATACCTCAGAGATAATCACTGATCACAAATCACTGTAACAAATAATAATGAAAAAGTTTAAAATGTTGTGAGAATTACCAAAATATGAGACAAAAAGTAAGCAGATGCTGTTAAAAAAAAAAAAAAGGTATGAAGAGACTTGTTTCAGGGTTGCCACAAACTTTGAGTTTGTAAAAAAACACAGGATCTGCAAAGTGCAATAAAGCTAATAAGCACGATATGACGAGGTGTGCCTAGAAAGGCATAAGGGTCTAGCTGCTTCATTGTGTCTTGTCATTTACATATTTAAGTTCCTGTCTTTCTGTTATAAAACATTTTTCTTTTATTTCTTTCTGGCTTCCTTGTTGAGAATAGCCTGTTTGGGGATGGAGGAAGCACAGGGCAGAAGCAGGAAGACTGCTTAGGAGGCTGGTGCAGTTATTTGGCTTGGCATTTACAGTAGGTTAGATAGAGACAGAGCTAACAGGATTTCCTGACAGATTAGATATGGGTTATGAGAGAAAGAAATCAAGGATAACTGTAGGCATTTGGGCCTAAGCAACTAAAAGGATGCATTCTAGTTGCTTTGAACTGAGATGAAAGAGTGTGGGTGCAACAGATAAGGGGTAGGGGGTAAGAGTAAGAGTTCTTTTCAGACACGTTGAGTTTGAGATGTCTACTGGACATCAGAGTGGCAATGTTGACTGGGCATCTGAATGTGAGGCTAAAGTTCAGGGAGGGGTCTGAGCTCGAAATACATGGGAATTGTCAAGTATATGGCATTTCAAGAAATGACCAAGTTGAATGAAATCACCAAAGGAGTGAATATAAATGGAAGAGTAAAGGACTTATGATTGAGATTTGAGATTCTCAAACATAAATAAAGCTTCTAGAGAAGAGATTGAGAAGGAACATCAGTGGGATTGGAGGAGAAGCAAGAAGAGAATACAGGTATTCTGGAAGCCAAATGAAGAAAGAGAAGGATAAATTGACTCTTAGATTTAACGATGAGCTAAACATGATGGATAAGCTTGATTTGGGTGGAGCAATGAGGGTGCGAGCCTAACAGGAATGAACTCAGTGGAGAATGGAAGGTGAGAATATGAAAAGGGAGTAAGATATGGAGGATAGTTGGTGGGGGGTGGGATCAGAAGAAAGTTGTTTTTGTTTTATGATGGGAAGTATAGCTACTTATTTATTATCTGATCCACTATAAAAATCAAAGGAGATCGTGATGATGCTGGAGCTGATATAAGGAGACTGGCATCCTGGTTAGCCGTGGTATGCCTGTGACTGTACCACTGGTTTTCCAAGCATCTGGTATGCCACAGCCCTGGAATGGCTAACTGATACATAATAGATTTTGAGACCCTGGGAGCAGAAGGCTTTCTCACTTGCCAGTGTTTCTTCCTCTTTTGTTTAGGAAAGTTGATCAGGCACCAGCCAAGGGTTTAGGTTCTAGCCAGATCCTAAATTAGAAATTAGTGGGAAATTAGAAGGGAAGGCAGGACCAATTCCTTCTTCATAGGCAACTGTCTGAGAACAGCTAAAGTTTGTCCTTCTTGTCCACTTGGAACCATCTTAAGCATTTTGACTTGCAGGCAGACTGTCACAGGGCCTTTAGAATAAGGAAAGTGAAGCACCTACAAGGGCATGAAATATAAGGAGGCACTCATTTTTAGAGTCATGCAAATACAATGTTGACACTTGAGAATGATGCCTCCTTGCATCCTTTTGTACCCTAGGCACCTTGCTTGCTACACACCCCCCAATTCCCCTGGTCCTGAGAATGGGCACTGTGGTTTAAGGAACAATAGAAAACTCTCTCCCTAATTATCTCTTCTCATATTACCAATTGGTAATTAATGTGCTTTAGTCAGTCTGATATTCCTCTCCTTCCATATCTGGTCGACTTTGGTGACGAACAAACATGAGGAAGACTTGGTAAACAAGAAAAGAAATGCTTCTGGGCTGCAAAATTCTACTGTTAGTGATGAGGCAGAGTGGGGATTGATTGGTTGGGGCCTTTTGGCTAGGAACATGAAATTTTGGATACCTAAGAGACTGGAGAGAGGGAACTGGGGGATAGAAGGGAGACTGGTTAGGATCAATCAGTTCTGTTTACAAAGACTAAAATAGAAACTGTCTCTCTCTAGCTTAGTACATTTGTCATTTTTAAGAGTTTTAAGGGCCTTGGTACCATTTTGTCTTTTCATCTGTGGAATCCAAGGGTGATAGGAGATTATCACTTACCTTTGTGGTCCTAAGAATTGAGTTTCTTGTTCTGCCCAGTGCAGGTCTGAAAAAGATTTTGTGAGGTCATCTGAAGAATTATCCACCTTTGTACCTCAGAAACTGAAGGAAGCCTTACAGCAATATCTGTAGAACCTAGAGGATTCTCAAGCCTTTGTGTCCTGGAGAATATTGTCATGTGGTCTTGTGCTTGTTGCCTCTGAGGGAGCCATAGTGATAGAAGTATAATAGAGAATCACAGACCATCTTGATCATACTATCTGAGTTGACAGATTCTCATATGAGGAACATTTAGCACCAAATATGTAGAGGTGGTGCATATGTGCTCGTGTACAAAATGAGAGTCAGCTGAAGGAATAGTGGGCAGAGAGAGACATAGATGGCTGTGCAGAGCTTCCATCAAGAGGAAGTGTCTAGAGGGGCAGGCAGCAGACACACTTTGAAGAGAAAGAGTGGACGTGGTTAGAGATATGGTCAGTGATTTTCTTATAATTGGGAAGTTGCTGATTATAAGACTGAGGAAAAGCCCACTGAACTTACAAGTAACAAAGTTTTCTTCATTTTAAAGTGGCTCATGGAATGGCAAAGAAGTGCATGACTAATCATGAATGAAATAAAAGGTAACTGACTAATGATCCTACTTTTTTAGATCTGGAGGTATTTCACTTCAAAAGTTAAACCTTTATATATTGCAGCCACATATGAATCAATCTGGGAGTAGTACTATCAGACGACAAGTTTTTATTGCAGTTTCTTTTGGGATGAGAGCTGATGCTGCTTTAGTTTGTGTTATTTCCACATCTTAGAGTCAGCAGTCATATGCTCATGGAAGGAAGTCCTTTCTGAAAATAGTAGATGTTTGACTTTATTAGGTACTTTGAGAATTTCCCCAGAACTTATTTTCCAAAAAATTAGTCAAATATTTCCCAGAGGAGCTTTCTTCTTTTTCATAAACAGTATTATTTTTGTTAGTAGTAGTTACTCTTCTAGGTCCTTGCTTCCTCTTTACCTGTAGTACCACAAATAGCTGAGTCAAGTAAAAGTGAGGACATAATTAACTGAGAAATGGAGACTCACCCATGAACTTCAGTTTAAATCTAGTGTCTTTAAATCTTTTGTTATCATATGTGTGGCAAATAGTAGACCTTTAGTAGTAAATGCTTTTTTGAAATCATTGAGTATAATGTACATTTTGCTTAATTACTTCTTTTATTAGATGGTAGAGTTTATTAGTTCATGATTTGAGGTCTGGTTGCAGATGGCCTGGATTCAGATCCTGGCCTTACTCCTAATAAGTTATGTGATCTTGGGCAAGTTTTGTAACTTGGCTGTGCCATGGTTTCTTCTTATAAAAAGTAGGGTAAATAATAGTGCCTACCTTTTAAGATTATTATGAGGACCAAATAAATTGATAAACTCAAAGCACTTAGAACAGTTCCTGGCATATGATAGGTACTTAATAAATATTACAAATGACTTTAACAAAAGCTGTCAGGCATTTAATATTTAAAAAGTGAGAAAACCAAATCTCTGCTTTTTTTCCCCCAAATAGCACTGTAACTAGCAATGAATACTTGAGTGTTAGTTGTGTGAATTTTAGATAAGCCTTTTTTCAGTGGATGTAAACAGCTTCCTGTGTTTCTGAAGATGGAGGAATAGAAGTCGTCTTCCCATCTGGCCTCATATCAGTATATCACTTTGACACACTCTTGATACTGTGTTTATATATTATTCACATTTTTGCTAATCATGTAAGTGAGTTGAGTTTTTATGAATTTGTGGAGACTCTGATTAGTATCCAGATTTGGTTTTGGGGTGTATTCTTTGTCCGTGGTGTTTCCTTCCATGTGAGTGTTTGGAGTGGTGGGTTTGTTCCATCTTCCTGCTCTGTGCCTCCACCTAAATTAACAGAATCAAAATAAAGGAAAGTGTATCTCCCAGAATAAAACAATGATGAGATTTCCATGTAGGCAGCAACATGTTATCCACAGGGTTCTTTGTTGCTAATAGGCTCATAGTCATAAAGGTGACAGGGTTCTCTTCATATGGAGTGCCCACAGGACTTCCCTCCCAGCTTCTCTCCTGCTTCCAATAATCCAGTTGTATAAACACATGGGAAAATGTGGCTTCTCTACTGATAACCACCTGATGGGACAGCACTTTGGTGTTAATAATAATGAATACCTATTCATTTTAAATAGGTGAATGTAGGGTGATGCTCACAGCAGGCTAATGAGGAAAATATTCTTATCAGTATTCTGCCACTACTAAAATGAGCCTGCATGAGTTTAAGGGAGTTCAGGGTTACCCAGTTGAAATACACAGTGAAGCCAGGTCTGCTGACTACTTAAATCCCGTGACCTTCTCATTTTATTGCTTTCTTATCAGAATCACTCGGGCTCAGTAAAATCATGTAATAGGACCTGAAATAGTAGCCAAGACTATTAGAAATCATAATCACAGAATTAGAATTTCAAATAGCATAAGATTTGACACCATATTTAACTATTGAAAAGTTTACTTTTTATAATAAAAGGCCCTACTTTATCTTTAGATATATTGTTCATTCTTCCTGGTTATATAACAAGCATTTTTTTTTAAAGATTTTATTTATTTATCCGACAGAGATCACAAATAGGAAGAGAGGCAGGCAGAGAGAGAGGAAGGGAAGCAGGCTCCCTGCTGAGCAGAGATCCCGATGCAGGGCTCGATCCCAGGACCCTGAGATCATGACCTGAGCCGAAGGGGGACGCTTAATGCACTGAGCCACCCAGGTGCCCAACATAAGCATTTTCTAACTAACTTTAAATTTTCAAAGAATTTTTTTCTTTATATGTATACTTTATCATTAAAGTAGATTTCATGTTGATAGAAGTCTTTTTTCTTTCAGTGTGGCTAGTGTTGAGTAGGCCTAGATTAAGACTCTGAAATTCTTAGAAGAGTATAATTACCAGTTCTTATCCTGCACTTGGTAGGTAGGTGAGTGGTCCCAGGAAGAATAAAATGGTTCTATTTTTGTAACCATTATTTTTCTAAACCTCATTCTGAGTAAATGACAGATTTCTATATTGCAGGGACAAACCTCAGACCTGTAGCATTGGTTTGGAGAATATGAGAGTGTGGACCTCTGTAGCTTCATGGAGTTGTGTCCGTGTGCCCGGCCTGAGCCGCCAGTGCCACAGATGCAGCCGCAGGAGCCAGTGCCCTGTGTCCAGTGACTCGCTGAGGGAAAGGTCCCTCACTGCAGAAGCAGGCCTTTGGCAGAGAACTGCCTATTTCAAGATCACGTTCAGTGATGAGGCAAAATGAGTTCTGAAAGACCCGAACTCCTGTAGTAATAGTAATAGCTATTTTTTATTAAGCAATTACTGCATGCCAGATTGTATTTAAGTCTTCATCTTCGTTGTTATATAGCTTTGACAAATTTAAGGATGATCATTCCCACTTTAGAGCCAAGGAAACTAGTAATTTGTCTAAAGTTGTAGAGCGAAGATGTGGTGGGGTCAGGATGTGAATTCAGGGCTGACCACTAAAACGTGTTCTTAACCAGCAACTTCCACATGAAAGATGATGAAATATGTCATGTGTGTATACCTGTGCCCATAGCAGACATAATTAATTGCTCATGGTATGTGTTCCGGCCGAGCTGATAATCCTTTTTTACATTACATTCTTGGCATCTTTAGTCAAACAATCAGACTTTTAACAGGCAAGGTAAAATATACTCTAAATGTGCCTTTATTAACTTTCTCTGAAATTTCAGTGGTTTGTTGAAATTGGGCCAATTTGCTTTTGGGAATAATAAATAAGGTAAATTATTGCTTTGTTTTATAGGAAGAACAAACATGCAATATTTTTCTATGGAAGTCTTCATTGATGTGGACAGTTGAATTGAATTCAGGATAAATTCCATTTTAAATAGCATATAAAAGTCCTCTCCGTGACAGAAAACTTTTAGGCAAGTTGATTTTACTGATTTATAATATTTGTTTTTTGAAAATTTTCTTGAATGGATATTTGAAATAAAAAACAAATTTTCACAGTGCTCAGAGTTTGTTACAATGAAATTAGATTTTTTTTATACAACTGACAGAAAATGAATTTAAAATTCATTAGATTTTAATCATAGGTCAAAATACTAATCCTCTAACAATTGAATTTAAAACTGTGTTACAGCTGTAGTTGTGGAAATAAAAACTTGTTAGGATTACAGCTTTATTTACTTAACTTGCTTGCTTATTTACTTATTTACTTATGGTCCTTTTTCCCTTCAGACCTTACTATTACTTGAACTGAATATAGTATTTTTTTTTAAATGTCATATACAGTCAGACCAACATTCCACTGTGTCTCTTGACCTCTTGGTATAAGGGACTCCTCACTGCAGTATTATTGAAGAGCATCTTAGCATAGGATTTAGGGTTGACATGTTTAAACCAAAGACCAGTAATACTATAATAAATGATCATTCCTGTCTGATGCTTTAGTGTTCAGATTTCTAGAAAATGTGCTCTTCATTAATATCCTCTGAAATCTGACACAAAACTGAAAAATAGAAAATAACTGATAGCAAAATATATTTCCATAGGTAGGCTACCTCACCAGCAAAGAGACCGAGGTATAATTTAGTCTAAATTAATATGTGAGGCTGTGGAAAATCCTTTATCTTTGGTGTATCTCTTTAAAGTTAAGTAACATTATACTTTGTTAACTTATTTCCATTTGTAAAGAAATGAAAATTTTCCTTATTTTTCATAGTGATGTCGTTAGGAGAAGAAATAATAATACTGTAATATTGTGAAAACTGAAAATAAGACAATGTATTATTTTGTTGTAAGAAATGCTGGCTTGAATGTGCTTTTTTAAAAAAAAATAAATTAAGAGAAATAACTCAATAGTTTTTCTTTAGTAACTCTACTTGTTCTCAAGAATACCATTTCTGGTTTTTCTTTATTGATAAGGTCCTAGCTATTGATACCATATAAACAGAAGACAGTACTTCTCTATAACACTGTGACCACAGACCCCACTAACTCTGACTAATGGTTACTTTGAAGTGCTGGTGGGCAGTTGAAGTTTATAATTTGTTACCAAATTACTATTATCTTTATTTTCATCCTGTATTTTGCCTGTCAAGCAGTCATATTCTCCAAAATTGGAGAGTCAGAACCTTCAACTAAAGAGTTTGTTTAACTAAAGACAGGAAGGGCCTATTTTTCCTTGAAACATTTGGGAAATTCACTCTTTTTCATTTGTTTTAAACTTAAAATCTGGAAGTTATTTAGGGTTGCTTAAGGGGTTTTTTGTTTGTTTGCTTGCTTGATTGGTTGATTGGAGTTTTTGTTTTTGGATTATCTAATGACTCTCCCAGTTTCTAAAGTCTAACTAGTGCCTTTTTGTTGTTCCACTTACAGTGTTTCTTTAGATTAAGAATTAGCTTCTCCCAAACCTAAGATTTTTTTTTTGAGATTTTATTTATTTATTTGCCAGAGATCACAAATAGGCAGAGAGGCAGGCAGAGAGAGAGAGAGGAGGAAGCAGGCTCCCCGCTGAGCAGAGAGCCTGATGGGGGCTCCATCCCAGGACCCCAGGATCATGACCTGAGGCGAAGGCAGAGGCTTTAACCCACTGAGCCACCCAGGCGCCCCCCAAACCTAAGATTTTAAGATCTCCCGACAATCTTAGACCATAACTCCCATGGCCTGAATTTTTGTTGTAATGTTACCTTAATCTGTTATATTATTGCTGTTTGTTCTAGAAAACTCAGTTTTCTAGATCTGGGAAAAAGGATGGTTTTTTTATGTATTAATATTTTATTACATTTATGTATTAATATATGTTTATGTATTTGCATGTATTATGAAACTACAATAAGTCTGGTTAATATCTGTTCCCATAACATAGTTAAACATTTTTTTTTTCTTGCAATGAGGAACTTTTAAGATCTGCTGTTTTGGCCACTTTTTTTTTTTTAAGATTTTATTTATTTATTTGACAGAGATCACAAGGAGGCAGAGAGGCAGGCAGAGAGAGAGTGGGGGAGACAGGCTCTCTGCAGAGCAGAGAGCACGATGCAGGGCTCTATCCCAGGACCCTTAGACCATGACCTGAGCCTAAGGCAGAGGCTTAAACCCACTGAGCCACCCAGGCATCCCTGTCTTGGCCACTTTTAAATATGCAATCCAATATTAGTAACTGTAGGCACTATGCTGTATATTACATCTCCATAACTTATTTTATAACTGGAAGTTTGTACCTTTTGACATTACATAACTAGATTGAAATTTTATGACATTCTGCTTTAATATTTCTTAATGACAAAATTCATGAGCTAAAAAAGACTAGAATAAAAACAAGAAAAGGGGGCTCCTGGCTGTCTCTGTTGGAGGAGCATGAGACTCTAGATCTCGGGGTCATGAGTTCAAGCCCCACATTAGGTGTGGAGATTACTAAAAACAAAACTTAAAGAGAAAAAAAGAACAAGTTTATAAAACCAGGTATGGATCCCAGCATTAGTAGCCAAATGGACAACATGATTTTAGTATCTTAGATGTATGGAAACTAAACACTTAAAATTATTAAAACTTGAAATTACTGACTAGAAATTATGTAGGTCCCATGGGAGAACTAGTAGAAAGTATCTGGTGGTAAACCTGTGTTGCCCTGGTTGTACCCCATCCCACTTCCAGGGGAAAGGGATGTAAATTGGATACTGGGTTAAATCAAGGATATTGATCTACCTATCAGAAGAGCCTTTCACTGCATTTGGAAATTTTGATCTAGCCCCAGACCTGATGACTCATGTTAGTCCTTTTGTAGTCAGTTATTTAGAATAACTAGTTCATGTGTGGCTTCAGTGGGTACCTCCAATTTTCTCAATAAGCCTTCTCTCAAGAGTTGAACTCAATTCTGGTGAACCTGAAGCTCTCTTGCGTCATGGAAAGGGAGACTGTTGTCTTTCTCCTGCTTTGGTTTGGCCATAGTGATGAAGTAGTGTGCTGTCCTTGAATCAACTCGACATTTATAGATGGTCTTTTGGGCCTGGGTGGCATAGGGATGGACTGCACAAAGGGGACTAGAGAGCTGGATTGTGGTGGTCATAACTGTCCATTGGTGAGTGTCTCCAGTTTGACCACAAATCTGCGTGACAAAATTGGTTACAGATTACAGTGTTGTACCACCTTTATTCTTTTAAAAGAATCTTAATAATATTAAAAAATGCCACGTGGGGTAAGCTTGCTTTTTAAAAATAAAACATAACTATCTCAAGTTTGGTGACTAATAATTATGAGTGAGTTTAAGAATGCTAAACTGATACTTTTAAAAGAACGTATGACCATTAAAAATAAGACTTTTTGGTGTATAATAAACTGATACAGAAGAAATTTCTAAAAGAAGAATTATAAATGTAGTTTGAGAAGTTGCAAATTATGAGTAAGTATATATTTCCCAAATTGCCTACCCTAATGGGCACAGCACCTATCTACATGTAAAGTATGAAATTATATATTAAAGAAAAATGTAGTCTCATTACTTTGTACTCATAACTCTTAATAATAGCTTTGGTGCAGCAAAATCCGAACTTTTAACTCCTAGAACAGACTAAATAATATAAATATTCTTCATGCATACAAAGGCTTATGTAGAAGAAAGTGTGTGTGTGTGTGTGTGTGTGTGTGTGTATGTGTGTGTGACTAAGTTGAGTTTAAAAGATAATTCAAATTATAAAAACATTCCTGAGTGTAGGAAAAGATTTATCATTTTGCAGAGGGGCAGTGAATTATTGTTCTTTTAAAGGAATGTTTGGATGAAGTAAAAATCTACTACTTAATTTAATAACGCATTTTTAACTTTGATGTTTTAGATAATTCTCTTATATATATATAAGAAGGAATTTAATTTTCTTGATATCCCTTATTTGATAATTGTTTTGAATTGTGTCTCTGGAAGTACCTCAGGGCTGAAACTTAGAATTTGCAGCTTTATAGCATTTGTCTAAGATGTAACAGGAAGATAACATAAGAATCTCATTTGTCACCTTATATGTATATAATAAGAGTGAATATTACCTTAATATAGCAAAATAAATAAATATTTTAAATCTTTAAACTGGATTATCTGGGAAGGCCTTAATGCAATTATATCTATCCTTGTAAGAGAAAGGCAGAGGGAGTTTTTTTGTTTGGCTGGATTTTTTTGAGAGAGAAGATGATGAGGAAATGGGACCATGGAGGTAGAGATGGGAGTGATGTGGTCACAAACCAAGGAATGCCTGGAGCCACCAGAAGCTTGAAGGAGCAAAGAAAGGACTTTGTATTAGAGCCATTGATGAATGCATGGCCCTAATGATTTTTTGATTTTTGGCCCATAATCAAAACTGACTTTTGGATTTCTGGCCCCAGAATTATGAGAGAACAAATTTTGTTGTTTTATACCAAGCAGTTGTGGTTACAGCAGGTCTGGGAAACTAATTCACTTACTTAGTACATGGATTGATTGAATCTTTGTTTCTCCCTAAAATTCGTTATGTTAAATTAATTACAAAATCCAAAGTGATGGTATTTGGAGGTGGGACCTTTGGAAGGTAATTAGGTTTGGATGAAGTCATGAGGGTAGAGCCCATACAATAGGATTAGTTTCCTCCTAAACAAAGACCAGGTAGCTGTCTCCAAACCAGGAAGTGGGTCTTCATTGGATACCAGATCTGCTGGCAGCTTGATCTTGGGACATCCCAGACTCCAGAACTATGAAAAATAAATGTTTTCTAAACCATCCAGTCTGTACATTGTGTTGTGACAACCCAAACTGAGTAAGACACCTAGAAATGAAACAAATGCAAAAATAAAATGTAAATATAAGATGAATCAACTTTACAGAGATTAACAACTATATTTTAAAAGAAAAGATTGTATTTAGCTATGGTGACTACATAAGACAGGTACTACTATCATACGCTACTGAGAAAGTGAAGGAAAATTGGCAAAGTAGAACAAAATTATGGAGCCATTAGAAATAATTTTCAAAGAATATGCAAGGCAAAAATGTGACTATGATATAATAAAACAGGATTAGTAATTTATTAGTAAAAACAGGATTTATAATTTATTTACATTGGGGGGGCACCTGGATGGCACAGTCAGTTAAGCGTCCTACTCTTGGTTTCAGCTCAGGTCATGATCTTGTTGAGTCATGAGATCAAGCCCTGCATGGGCTCAATGCTCAGCACAGAGTCTGCTTGAGATTCTCTCTTCCTCTCCCTCTGCCCCTCCCACTTATGCTCTCTCTCTTTTTTTTTCTCTCAGATAAATCTTTAAAACAAAATAAATTTATTTATGTTGTGAACTAAATTTTAAGTATGTATTATCTATTTATAGAAAAAGAAAAGTGAAATTAAAAAATACCATCTGCAGAGCGAATTTACTTTTCTTTAATCCCTGCTTTTTTACTTCTTAACTCTATGACCTTGGGCAAATTACTGAAGCTTTTGGGGCCTCTGTTCACATCAGTAAAGTAAGGAAAATAAAACAGCTATGCACCTTATAGAGGATTAAATGTGTTAATATTTTTTAACCACTCAAAATGATGTCTAGCATATTCCAGGCATGCAATATATATTACTTATTTTTTTGTCCTTTTTAAAAACATATATTGGAATAAAATTTTCAAAATCTAAGGAAACTGTTCACCTGATTACTTCAAAACCCATTTTATTCTTCCTGCACTTAAAATATAGATATGAAGAGAGGCTCCACTTCAGAATGGCAGTGTGAGAATCTTTGTGATCTCTACAACAAATTAAGCATAACTGGTGGAAATTATTTTTAAAAAATTAAAGTCACTGGATATTGTCCTATAGGTATATACCAACTAAAGAAACATTTATCTAGGAAAATCTTCTAGTACTTGATAAAAACAGCCATTTGGCAATTAAGTCATGTCCAGCCCCTACCCTTCATTACTCCCCACAGCTCGGTGTTAGAATAGCTCCACTCTTAACAGGTGAGGCTAAGAGGATGGGTGCTCTGTCTTTCATCTCTCAGTGAAAGGATACAGTATCTTCATTTTTTAATTTTTTTAATTGAGCGGGCACACAAGGTAAGGGAGGGGCAGAGGGAGAGAGAATCTTTAAGTAGGCTCCACACCCAGTGCAGAGCCGGAAGGGGGGCTCCATCTCATGACCCTGAGATCATGACCTGAGCCATCAAGAGTCAGTCAGATGCTTAACCAACTGAGCCACCCTGGTGCCCCAAAGGATACTGTGTCTTATGAGGAGGGTAGGCTACCAGCATGTCTCATCCCTTCCAACTTTAAGTTATAGAGGCTACATTCCTGGTGAGTGCAGCCAAGATGTCAAAGGCTCCCATCCTCCACCCACCTCATACTGATAGAATGGAGACTCTCCTCCAGATGTAGCAGACTTAGAATACTGGGGCCCCAGTTTTCCTCACTCTACCTTCCTTAAAAAGCAATAGTTTCACAGTGAGAGAGGCAAGCCAAGAAGACCAGATGCTGCTACCCCCCACTCAGCCCGTGGAGCAGTGGCTCTAAGATTCTGGCTCGGGAAGAGGTAATCCATAAGAACAGAGGGTACCAAAGCTCTCCCCAGAGGAACTAATTTTACTTGAAATGGAATTCTGGAAAATCAAGTCTGGAGATGCTCTCAAAAACATTGGAGATTTTGAGAATAAGCAAAGTAAGATAGCAGGCTGATAGATCCTCTTCATTAAGAGCAAAAGCTAACCCATCAGTCAGCTAGTTCTCAGAACCAGGGAAAGAGCTAAGAAGGAAGAAGTAGGAACAAACCTCAGAGACTAGGGACGCCTGGGTGGCTCAGGTGGTTAAGCAGCTGCCTTTGGCTCAGGTCATGATCCAGCATCCTGGGATCGAGTCCCACATGGGGCTCCTTTGTTCGGCGGGGAGCCTGCTTCTCCCTCTGCCTCTGCCTGCCACTCTGTCTGCCTGTGCTCACTCACTCGCTCTCTCTCCCTCTGACAAATAAATAAATTAAAAAAAACAAACAAACAACCTCAGAGACTAGCCGAAAAACTACCAAAGCCCAGATTTAACTGGACCAGACTGAAACAACTTATGCCCCAACGCACTGTTTAAAACAGTAGAGCAATCAGCCAGCAATTAGTTGAGCCAAAGATCTGGGCTGACAAAGATCTGGGCTGACAGGGTTTTGCTAACAGAACACTGGCATTCCCTGGTGATTTTACTTAACATAATGTCCTCAGAATTCACCCATGTTGTAGCATGACAGGATTTTTTTTTCTGACACTAGTCGGTTGCATGTATATACTACATTCTCTTTAATCATTCATCCATTCCTGACATTTAAGTTATTTCCAAGTCTTGGCTAAGTGTGAATAATGCTGCAATGGACATGGAAGTACAAATGTCTCTTTGGGATCCTGATTTTGGTTATTTGGGATAAATACCTAAAATGGAATTGCTGGATCATACAGTCGTTCTATTTTTAATTTTTTTTAAAGCTTTTATTTATTTGACAGAGATCACAAGTAGGCAGAGAGGCAGGCAGAGAGAGAGGGGGAAGCAGGCTCCCTGCGGAGCAGAGAGCCCGATGATCATGACCTGAGCTGAAGGCAGAGGCTTAACCTGCTGAGCCACCCAGGCGCCCCTATTTTTAATTTTTGGAGGAACCTCCATGCTGTTTTTATTTACAATAGTATACCCACCAGCAGTGCACAAGGGTTCCAGTTTCTCCACATCTCACCAACACTTATTTTCTGTTGTTTGTTTTATGTAATGGCCATCCTTACAGGTGTGAGTGATAGCTCACTATAGTTTTGATATGTGTTTCCATGATGACTAGTGATGTGGAGCATTGTTCATATACCTGTTGGCCACTTATATGTTACATTTAGAAAAATACCTATTCGAGTCTTTTTTGAGAGAGAGAGAGCATGTGCACAAGCAGGGAGAAGAGCAGAGGGAGAGAATCTCAAGTGGATTCCATCCTGAGTCCAGAGCTTGACATGGGGCTCAATCTCAGGACTCTGAGATTATGACCTGAGCCAAAATTGAGAGTCGGACACTTAACCAACTGAGCCACCCCAGGTACCCCTCTTTTGCCCATTTTTAAATTGGGTCATTTTTGTTTCTTTCTTTTTCTGGCTTCTTTTTCTCCTGAGTTCTAAGATCTCATATGTTTTGGATACTAAACTTTTATCATATATATGGTTTGCTGATATTTTCTCCCATTCTGTAGGTTGCCTTTCACCCTGTTGATGTTTTCCTTTATTGTGCAGTAGATTTTTAGTTTGATGTACTTGCTGTGTGTCTATTTTTGCTTTTGTTGCCTGCAATTTTGATGTCATATCCAAGAAATTATCGCCATGCCTGATGTTATCAGGTTATCTTCTTCCTTGGGTTATCTTCTAGGAGTTGTGACAGTTTTAGGTCTTATATTTATATATTTAATTTTGAGTTATTATTGTGTATGGTATGAGACAGGGATCCAGTTTCATTTATGTTCTTGTAGACCTATTGCAATATATTTTGAACCACCAAGTGTAATGACTTCAGCTTTGTACTTAAGTTTTTTGTTTTTGTTTTTGCTATTGTGGTGATTTGTGGTTCCATGCGAATTTTAGGATTGTTTTCTCTGTTTCTGTAAAAACTGTCATTGGGAGGTTGATAGGGAATGCATTGAATTTGTAGATCACTTTTGATAGTTGTGGACATTTTAACAATACTAAGCCTACCAGTACATGAATATGGGATGACTTTCCATTTGTTTGTATATGCTTTAATTTCTTTCATCAGTGCTTTGTTGTTTTCAGTGTACAAGTCTTTCACCCCCTTGTTCAGTTTATTCCTAAGTATTTTATTATTTTTGATGCTTATTGCAAGTGGGATTATTTTCTTAATTTCTTTTTCAGATAGTTTGTTAGTCTATAGAGACACACTGATTTTTATATGTTGGTTTTGTGTCCTGAAATTTTATGAATTCATTTGTTAGTTCTAACAATTCTTATGTGAATATGTATGGATTCTTTAGGGTTTTCTACATATAAGATCGTATCATCTGCAAACATAATTTTACTTCTCCCTTTCCAGTTTGGATGTCTTTTTTTTTTTCTTTTTCTTGCCAATGGTCTAGCCTTAGCTAGACCATTTTAAAACTATGTTGAATAGAAATGGCGAGCGTAAGAGTCCTTGCCTTATTCCTGGTTTTAGAGGAAAAGCTTTCAACTTTTTACAGTTGAGGATGATGTTAGATATGGCTTTTCATATATGGCCTTTATAAGTTGAGGTAATTTCCTGAGATCCCTATGGTGAGAATTTTTATATAGTGTTGGATTTTGTCAAACGCTTTTACATCTTTTGAGATGGTCACATGATTTTTATCCTTCACTCTATTGATCTGTGGGATGTCATATTAATTCTTGTATTATGAACCATCTTTGCATCCCAGGGATAAATCTCACTTGGTCATGGTGTATGATCCTTTTAATGTGCTTTTGAATTTGATTTGCTAGCATGTTGTTGAGGATATTTGTGTCTGTGTTCATTAAGGGATATTGGACATAGTTTTCTTTTCTTGTATTGACTTTGTCTCATTTTGGTATCATGGTAATGCTGTCCTCATAAAATGAGTTTGGATATATTCTCTCTTCAGTTTTTTGAAAGGATTTGAAAAGAATTGGCACTAATTCTTCTTTTTTCAGTATTTGGTAGAATTACACCAATCAAACCATCCGGTCCTTGGGTTTTCTTGTTGGGAGATTTTTGATATCTGATTTAATCTCCTTACGCATGATTGGTCTGTTTGGATTTTCTGTTTCTTCATATTTCAGTCCTGTTAGGTTGTATGTTTCTAGGAATTTATCTATTTCTTTTAAATTATACAATTTGTTAGTCTGTGATTATTTATAGTTATCTTTCATCCTTTGTATTTCATTGGTATCAGTTGTAATGTGTCCTCTTTAGTATCTATTATGTATTAAATATCTGTTTACTTGACTAATCTCTTTTTTGCTTAGTCTAGCAAAAATTTGTCAGTTTTGTTAATCTTTAAAAATATTTTTAAATTTCTGTTCTCTATTTCTTTTATTTCTGCTTTAATGTTTATTATTTCCTTCCTTCTGTTCCTTGACGCATAAAGTTAGGCTGTTTATTTGAGATCATTTTTTTAATGTAGGTGTTCATTGCTATACCCTCTTCATACTGCTTTTGCTGTATCCATAAATTTTTATATATTGTGTTTTCATTTGTCTCAATGTATTTTCTCATTTCTTTTTTGCTTTTTGACCCACTGGTTGTTCAAGAGTAATCTATTTAGTTTCCATAAGTTTGTGTATTTTCCAGTTTTTCTTCTGCTATGAATATCTAGTGTCATTCCATTGTAGTTAGAAAAGATACTATGATTTCAATCTTAAATTTGCTAAATTTTATGTGATTTAACATGTGATCTATCCTGGAGAATGTTTCATGTGCACTTGAGAAGAATACATTTTCTGTTGCTGTTGCGTAGAATGTTCTGAATATGTCTTTTAGGTCCTTTTGGTTTATAATGTTGTTCAAGTTCTGTTTCTTTATTGATCTACTCTAGATGATCCATCTGTGGTTGAAAGTAGGGTATTGCATTTCCCTGTTATTATTGTATTGCTATTTCTCCCTTCATTTCTGTCAGTGTTTGCTTCATATGTTTAGATGCTATGATCTTGAGCACATGTATAATTATTACATCTTCCTTAGTGCTCTTGACTCTAAAAATATTGGCAAATGATTGGACATTTACTTGATTAACGTTAAATGTGTTTGTATGCTTCAGTGCTTAACCCACTTTTACTGTTATTAACCAGCCAATTACTATTCTAGCTGTAGTAGATAAGAGACTTCTGCTGGGTGTTTCTGGCCTTGGGGCTAAGAACTTATTCTTTTTTTTTTTTTTTCATTCTTTTTTTTAAAAGATTTTATTTATTTATTTATTTGTCAGAGAAAGAGAAAGAAAGAGAGCACTAGCAGGGAGAGCAGCAGGCAGAGGGAGAAGCAGGCTGAGCAGGGAGCCCAATGCAGACATCCTAGGACCCTGGGATCATGACCTGAGCTGAAGGCAGATCCTTAACATACTAAGCCACCCGGGTGTCCTGAGCTAAGAACTTCTTGAAGATTAGATTTGAAAGTCATTAAATCATTAATAAAATTAAGCATTTATTAAGCCTCTATTTTGTGTTATTGCCTATTAACACATAGCTAGTAACTAATACCATAAGAATGACTCTGGTCACTTAGGGAAAAGGTATAAAGAAGTGACATAGAGGACAGAGCCAGAAAATTGGTAGTTAATGTTAACATGAAAAAGAATAGCCCATGGTGATGACTTTTAGAGAGTAACCAGATGAATGGGAGAAACAATGGAGAATAGGATATAAATCAGGACAGGAGAGTGTTTGCAGGGGAACGGCCAGCAATGCCAATGCTACAGAGACATCAAAGAAGGTAGAAAGAAAGAGTAAACTGAGTGTATAGTATAAAGATATGGCCTTCCAAGCATGAGATCTTGGTGAACTTGGAAGTATTTCAGGTAAAGGGAGGATATATGACAGTGGAGTTTGTGAGGTGAATGGAAATGAATTGTAAGAATTTGAAACCATGTGTAAATTTTTTAAGAGCTTAAAAATAATTTTCACTCAGAACTTTATTCTCTTCCCCCTTATTCTGTGGGATTATAGGTAGATAAGTTTGGTAGATCAAACTTAAAACTAATTTAAAAAGCAGTATAAATCTTTACTACAGTCTTTAGCTGAAAAATGTCCAGAAATGATTATATTTATAAAAATTCTTGAATCTGAAATTTCATCCAGTTTTCTCCATTATCTCTTACTAACATGATACCTGTTCACAAATCTCTCTCCTCCCAGGAAATCGGCATCCCCTTCACTCCTCCCTCACTGCTTGAGTCAATTGTTATGTAGATGATTTTAGCCTCTCTGGCTGTTTCATTTTCCTATTCCTCCATTACCTGTATTCAGCTATAAGGGTAAAGGTGATGGGGGGGTTCCATTCTCAGATAGGTTCTGGGTGGGGAAATAATATTGCAAATACAGGCATTGTGTGTTTTTTGGTGTTTTTTAATGTCCTTATTACAAATATACAATAAGTGTCAAATGCTTCACAAACCCTGTTTTTCATCTCTCCGGGGAAGGGTGACCTCTGGTGGCTAAAACAAAAAGCCCCAAAGTCGAGAGACCTAAAGCTTTATTTCATCTCTGCTCAAATAGTGTGCATATGTTCAGGTTCTTTCACTTTTTGTAATGTTCCATGTACTCATTCCAAGTAAATAAGTATCTTTTGCCACCATGTTTAAATCCTGCATCTTTTGTTACTCATGATCTGTGCCTTCTGGATTCATAATTGGCCTTGAGATCTAAAATATTTTCTTAGTAAAGAATGTTAATTATAATTATTAATATAACTATACTTGTATTAAAATTATACATTTATGTAATTGTTTTATTAACAGTAATTATAGATACATAGCCTAAGATATAACATATAGTTATAACTTAATTAACATTAATTAATATATTAATTTAATTATATTTTCTTAACAAGACTGTCTCCTTGGTACTCATATATTATTAAAACTTAAAACTGTTTTATTAGTTAAAATTCATATTGTTGTTAGGGATAATTCTAATTAGAAAAATAGTGTTATCTACTGGCTAAAGAAGTTGTCAGTCTCAAACTTTGCTGTCTGTTTTATACTCTGTGCTATGATTTATCGTTGAATCAACCCTCTAACCAATATTTAATTGGGTTGCTTCCTCAGAGATACTTGTCCTTACCTTGTTTAGTCTGTCACTAAATTGTCAATTTTGTTTTCATAATAATCTTCACTGGTTTTAATCTGCGTCTCACTTTGCTTAAAAAGGATTTAGAACAACTTACAACGAGGCATACTATAAAAATGGTAAAAATAAATTTCGAAATAAAAATGAAGCAAAGAGATAAAGTATCTTGGCTCAGTTTATACTATAGGATGTCTAAATTTTCTCAATTTCTTTTAACCCATTTTTTTTGCCTAACATGTACTTGATAAATGTGTTAGGCTTAATAATAAAATAATTCTTAGGAATTTTTCCCCATGATCTAAGAAATGCTTTATTGAGAAAAGAAAAAATTCTTTCTGTAGCAGTTTAAAACCCCACATTCTCATGTTTTATGTTTTAGAATCCTGAGTAGGAGAGTATATGAAGCAGAAATGGATCCATTCCACAGAATTGTACTTGTTTTCAAAGAACTTTCTATGAGGTTCAGTAGGATGACTTTTTAAAAACACTTATCTAGATAAGGTGCATTATCTTCTTTTGTAACCCAATATTGAGTTTTTGTCTGTCATACACAGAATTATTTTTACAGCCCATGATGTTCTGCAGAACTATTACTAATGCCATAGGCATTTTTGCTGAAGTGTTTGGTATGAAACAAAAATTCCTGTGTTACTCTAAATGTAGTAGAAAAGTGTATTATTCTAATAAGTAATACTTCACTTATTTTGCAAACCAAGTAGGTGTTTTTGAACTTCTGTGTTTTCCCTAATTAAATTTTAACTAATAAGCAGCCCCAGATGAGCACCTAAAGCTGAGGACTCAAAGAGCACTTTTTCACACACACTGTACAGAGAAGACCAAGTTTTTACGGTTAATTGTGTATCACACAATATATCCAAACTATGGCACAAAGAAAACAATACTAACAAAGGCCAGACTGTGCTTATTTGTTATATTTCTTAGACCATTACCCACTATTCTTTTGATAATCTAAGATGTCTTAATTTCATAAATTATATTATTTTGGTATATTATTTCCTATAGGAACATAATATTTCAGTGTCCTATAGTAATAAAGCAATATAAATGTCTTTCGTTATAGAAAGAATGTACTAATTACTGAAAAATCACAAATATGTTTTTGCAAAATATTGATACCATGGAAATGATCATGTAAAATACAAATATTCTCTATAATAGGGTTTTGAACTTTGGGAGTAAAAATGGCAAATAGTTGATTGAGATATTTTTGAATAGAGGACTGGAAAATGAATGTCGGCTTCTGAAGGTGGCTTTTTAGTGGAGTCTAAATGATCAGAATGGGGGTGGGAGAACTTGAGAGAAAGGGTTCAAGAGAGATTTCAATATCAACTATACATGTAAAACCACAGCTATTCCTGTCATTATTGAAAATATTTCTTATTCAGAGAAATTCAAGAAGTCTGAAAAGATGCTTCAGTGGTTTGATATGACCTATATGTTTTATTTATAAATGGGTTCCAAATAAATTTACCGAAATACCTTGTTTCCCATCATCACATACTAGTTCAGTGAAATGTATGTTTCTGTGTGTTTAATTTAAATTTATGTGCATGATATCAGCAGCCCCTGCAGCATAAGAAGGAAACTTCCTGTATCCTAGCAGAGCTAGTCACTAACATATGGTCTTGGGAAGTTTGGAAATTTTATGTCTGGAAAACTTCTGGCTTTAGGAATTTTTCCATTGAGCGTGCTTCACTTGAAAAGATCCTTCCTAATAGCCTGTAGTGTTTACTGGCCCAGCTCATCTGTTTTTGTGATGATTTATTCATTTATTTTCACATGTAAAACTTTTAAATATCTTGGAAAATTTATGGAAATATGTATGTTGTTGCTTCATTTTTCCTAAAAGGAAGTAGGATAAATTGAAGTAATTAATATAAAAAACAGTTCTGTGTATGCTGTTAGATTCACAGCAGGTTTCTCCACATCATCTAGGTAAGGAACTTTGGAATGTTTATTGAAAACAAACTTCTAATACTGTTTCATATAGAGAAGTATATCCCAAAGTCAAGTTCTGGGTCTCATGGGAAACTTTCATGGCTTAATCAAACGTTCTCTTGGGACACGTGAATTTTTAGAAGGGAGAACAATAACAAAAAAGGATTTGGAAATTGCTACCCTAGTGTGCAGCAAAGAATTTTAAAGAAAATATTTTCCGGCAATTTTTGTACCTTACTTACCTGTTCTCTATGACCTAAGATATTTTTAATCCATAAAACCTCCAAATCTATTAAAAGTCAAAGGCATTAGATTTCATTAACATGTAAAATGCCTAGTTTTCTTTACCCTCTATAGTTATTTAAAATAAAGTTAGTAATGAGAATATCAACTGAGAAATTCTGTTGATGTTTGAAATGCCTGGGGTGCCAACATAATTAAACAGCATATGTACACACTTTGGCCCTGTTCCAAAACCAGTGATTACAGGTCTAACCTTAATCCCATGGGTCTACAAAAGCTGTTAGAGTAAACATCTGGGATCTTTTACTACCTAAACTCTTACATAATCAGTTAAAGGAGCTTCTTACCCACAGATACTACAGAGAGCAATTTATGTGTATGATTTATTTTAAAGCATACATGGATTAGGAACTAAATACATATATCAGATACTTCAGCCATCCTTGAAATGTGACTTTTCCTTTAAGGCAAAAATTAAGGACAGTGTTGTGCTCTCTTCGGCAGCACATATACTTTAAAAAGAAGTAAGGACAGGGTAAATGTTGCTGAAGAGTTCAGCTTGACCCCAGATTCTCTATGATAAGACTTAAGATCTGTTGGAGATCAAATTCTTACCAAAATTGTGTGGCTCAGCTCTCAAGCCATTATAGAATTTGTTGGAGCTCCTTTGATCAAAAGAAATTGATATCTTCTCATGTAAATATTGAAATTCTAAATAAAACTTACGATCTTTCAGAACAGAAATACCAAATTGCTCATAGCATTTTTTTTTTTTGCTTTCACAATAGAAAATGACATAAATACTGAACTTTTCCATACCTTTTTAAATTTTCCACTATATTCCTCCTTCATGCTTGGTACTGTCTCACTCTTTCATCCTAAAGCACATTAAAATTTTCAAGAGTGAAATAATTTGTCTGTAAAAATGACATTAATATAATTATTCAAGGTTTCTTAGAGGGGAAATTAATAACATGAAAGGCTTTTTTTATGACAGACATAAGATGAAACTAAAGAAAATAATCTTCATGGAAAGAAATATACTTAAAGGGCCAGGTATTTTTTTTTAAGTGTATTTTTTTTTTCTTTTTCTTTGAAAGGCTGCTGCCCCTTTGTGCAGCTGTGGCATTGGTAGGGATGGTTATTTGGTTTTTGTTTTGTTTCGTAGACATTTTATTTATTTGTCAGAGAGAGAGTGAGAGCACAAGCAGGGAGAGTGGCAGGGAGAGGGAGAAGCAGGCTTCCTGCTGAGCAAGGAGCCAGATGTGGGACTCCACCCCAGGACCCTGGGATCATGACCTGAGCCGATAGCAGCGGCTTAACCGACTAAGCCAACCAGGCGTCCCTTTAAGTGTATTTCTTTGTGGATATGAAAACTGTTTCTTTTTATTTAATATGCAAACCTGCCTGGCCCCTGTGGGTTTTCCCACCCTCTGGTAAAGATTAAGAGCAAGGACTGGAGTCAGACTGAGTTCAGATCTCCCCTCCATGTTGTACTAGCTGTATTGTATCTGGTTAATTAACCTTTCAAAGCATCTACATCCTCATTTGTAACATGGGAATGATGATAACATTTTCTCAGTGTGTTGAGTTAGTGTATGTGTCTGGCATAGAAGAACCTCTTGGCATCTGCTGGTGGGCCTTTCCCACCACCAAGCAGAGGCCAGCTGATAACTGGGGGCAGGCCAGGGCAAGTGGGCAGGAAGGAGGGGCACTTGAGAAACCAGTACCCAGTGGGGCAGAGAGACATGGCTACCTTACAAGGGGAAGTGTAGTTGAGGAGGGGCTGGAGTGAGGTGGGCAATGATGGGAATTTTACCCTAAAGTCAATTAGGAACATTCATGGATTTAAGCAGGAGAAGCAGGAGAAGTAGATAACTACTACTAGTGAGTGGATAAATGATTGGGGAAATGAACTAGGTTGCTTTGGGATGGATTTGAGCTGAGGGAAGAAGCTAAGATGAAGGGGTTGTCACGATAGCTGCTGTTTAGACTGCGTCTGAGCCCCTGTAGTTAGAGGAACGAGGCTATGGATGGTTATGGGTTTCTTCAGAAACAAGTTTTAAGTGTATGAGTAAGTTCTAGTCCAAGTTATAATTATTCTTAGCCAGCTGTGAGGATAGGGACTATCTGTCATTAGACCATACAATTTAATTACACAGGAGTAAAACTAGCTAAATAGTAATGCCCACAGAAGAAGGGTCAGTGCCTTGGTACAGCCTTACCTTTATTAACCTTACCTCTAGGAGTTAATTTATACCAATAGTATTGGACAATTGGGAAAATTCCCTTTAAAGTTTATAGGGAAATACTGGAGTAATCTTCATAAATCTCAAAAATAGGATACGGTTCATAGCAACTAATGCACATAGAAATTAAAACCAAAGTATTGCAATAAAAAGAAAATATCCAGAGAGGTAAAAGCAATCTGCAACAAACCAATTGGAAGAACACTACAGCTTGTGAATCTGCGATATGGTACTTTTTTTGTTAGATGAGCTTTAAAATAATGAAGCATTAGTATCAGATTTTAATAGATGATGTGGAAAAGATATAATAAATAATTTGGACCTTATCCCACCCTTGGTTGATTTTCTCCCTCTTCAGCCCGGCATTTTAGTAAGAAGCAGGAAGCAGGAAGTTTTACAGTGTTCCCTAACTTGAAATATGGACAGTAAATGCCGG
The DNA here is from genome assembly GCA_004024625.1 of Mellivora capensis. Taxonomy (NCBI): domain Eukaryota; kingdom Metazoa; phylum Chordata; class Mammalia; order Carnivora; family Mustelidae; genus Mellivora; species Mellivora capensis. The sequence continues at coordinate 110,745 of PISX010003334.1, forward strand.
AGGACAAGGACTAAGAGTTACTTAGCCTGCCAGAAAAAAAAAAAATGATTTTTTTTTTTTAAGAAGCTTATTTGTTTGATCATTTCCACGGTAAAAAAAGAATTTTAATTTCAGAAGTAGTTAAGAATGATAAAAATCCTAGATAGGGCATGATGGTATTTCACCCTACCCCTGTGGACTCAGGGATGTTGATGGATTTTCTCTCACCCCCTACCCCAACCATTGCTCTGACTATCCCAGTTGACCACTGTGTTCACAAAAGATGTGTGTCCTGTCCCTCTGGTATTCGGACTGTAAAACGAATGAAGAATCCCTGACCTAGATGATCTATAGATCCCTTCAAGGGCTATGCATCTATAGCTTTTCAAATGTGTGCAAGTGCTACTAAAGAAGTAATGAGAAAGTAGATGGAAAATTATACTAAAACAAAAAGGGGAGAAGCAGTTGAGCCTGGTGATACAGCATCTATATTTCAGGGAGTTACAAACATAGCTCTGAAGTACAGCAAACTAAACAAACCAGTTATGAGATACAGAATTCATGTAGCCTAGGACTGTTCTCCTCACAGTTTGTTCAGTTACCTCCTTTTACTAGGCCTTAAAGAGAAATAGGAAGGAAACAAAGACAGGAAGCCATTTCATCCTCTCAAATTCAACAAAATCAGTGGTAAAATACTCTTCCTCGCCTCAGTGGATCACTGCCAATGCCCATTTCTTACCCTCTTTGGTATGCTCTCATGAAAGCAGACTCTTTACAAATAAATTTAAAATTTCATGTTATTTTATATAGGTTTTGTGTTTTGTGTTTTTTGGAGGCATTTTTAGAAATAGGGTAGAGATTAACATTTTTTACTACTGGTATCCCATTTTATTCTATCTTTTGTCAAAATTTTCATCCAGTTTTTAAAAGTTTTATGACCAAATTGTATTTTATTAGTAATTTTCTTATTTGTCTTTATTAGACTTTTAGGACTGAAAGCTTTATTAGACGCTTAACACTTTTAGTTTATTAAGATTGGCACTTGAAATAAGATTAACACAGTAAATTTAGGTAACTGTTATAAAAAGCAAATGTATTTCATAGCATGGACAGCCTTTTCATAGCTGATGGACGGCCATGACTACTTCAGTGGGCCCCTCTATATGGGGGGGCTGCACCATTTTTGCACACACACACATATACACACACATATGAATGGGTTACAGGGGAAAGAGCTTCAGAGGAGTGGCAGTGTTCTGAAATCAAGAGCTATCCCTAAAGGTCACCACATCATGCTTGTTTCTCAAGAATCAGAGTCTAAAGGAAAATAATGCCCCACCAGACTGAGTGTGAAACAATTTAAAGGTTTTTGTTTTGTTGTTTGTTTTGTTTTTGTTTTTGATTTTGTTTTCTTAAAAGAGACAGAGGTAAGCAAATACGATTTAAATTCAATTCTGGGACTGAGCTTGAGTGCCAGTGACATGTGTATGCTTAAGATTTCATCTCCTTTTTAGTGTATTGTCTTAGTTCTACCTTGTACATGCCTCCGCCTTCAATTATATCGAGTTGTGAATTGTCTGTAAATCTCTGGATTTGGCATACAGGTTGTACAGGGAATGTATGCTTTGGGTGAACTAGTGCCACCGTGATAGTTTGTTCTCTTCATGATGTTTTCTCTGCTGTTTTATACCTTTTTCTTAGAGTGAAGGTTTGTTTCAAGATGAAAGTCTCAAAGGAGAACATCGTCAGCTGCTTTGGAAATAGAACTGACTGGAAGTTAAAAAAAAAAAATCAGTAAAGACCACAAGGACAAATAAGCTGAAATATGTGGTTTTGGTAGTTTCCTGAAAGCATTTTACCTTCTCAATCATTTATGGGCACCCCAGATCCTACATACTTACTCGTTTTTATACTTTGTGCTTAGAATCCCAGCTTCTGAGGCATGTTAGAAAGCCCAAAAATAGAGAATTAAATGTTTGGCTTTTAAGTATATCTTCCATGTATACCTTCATCATTGTTACCCAGGACACACTAGAAAAAAATTTTCTTGGGGCGCCTGGGTGGCTCAGTGGGTGCCTTCAGCTCAGGTCATGATCTCAGGGTCCTGGGATCGAGCCCCACATCGGGCTCTCTGCTCAGCAGGGAGCCTCCTCTCTCTCTCTGCCTGCCTCTCTGCCTACTTGTGATCTCTGTCTGTCAAATAAATAAATAAAATCTTAAAAAAAATGTATTGTATAACCTACTCTTTAACTCCCAAGATTAATTTGGGAAAATAATTCAAAATGCTTTATTCTTTAAAATTCTTGTTTTAAAAAACCCCACCATTTAAAAAGGGAACATATTTAATTTGCCTCATTTCCAACCAGATATAATTAGTGCTTAGTGAGGCCTCAGCTCCCAGTGCACAAAACTAGGACATTGCTTTGTCTCTTGTTGGTTTTATTTAATTTGACTTTAGTGTTTTCACAATGAATTTATTGGCCTGATAAATTACTCCTTTGTTTTCAAAGACAAATCCTTCCTGTCACTCAGGTCTGTGTCAGTTCTTTCTACTTAGAGCTTTGTGGAACAAATGTTTATTCTTCCTACATAATCATAGGACTTCTTCTTATTTTCCTAGAAAATGTTTATATTCTTCATTTGTTTTTGAGTTATCTTTTTTTTAACTACTGTAATGGCACTCACAATGTGAAACCTTAGAATCACAGCTGGAAGGAATATCATGGGTGTTCCTCATGATTGGGCAAGGAACTGATCCAAAGCTGTGAGTTTCTATGAAATGCCTCCTCTCTTGAAATTGAACATACTGCTCAGGGGCAGGCTCAGAAGGTGAATTCTTAAGGTGACTTTCATGGCATCTGCAAAAGAATCCCCAGAAGAATTAGTTTTCTGAAGTAGATAAGGCAAACTCTATTCCTTGGTTTTTGTTAGGCAGGTGGAAGGTGTCCTCTCTGTGTATCTGCTCCTTATAGATCCCTTGTGATAAATCTGGGAGGCTGATAGGGGTCTGAGTGGGTAGTCTTAATTTCAGTTTCAGTCTAGACTCCTGTTGGGGCTGGATGCTAGAGGACTAAAAATCAGTCTTTACCTACCTCTTTTACCTTAACTCTTGAACCCTCTTGAACCTGTTAGCCTCAACTGTTTGCTGTTTTGTTTTGTTATGGTTTTGGAAGTGGGGGTGGGACACCACTATCACGAAATGACAGTGATAACTGCTTAGCTAACTTTATAAATTATCCGACCCTCATCGATACATTATGTATTTAAAATAAAATCATTGGTTCATTTTCTTGACTTTGATAGGATCTCCACAAATTTGAGTATTAGATTCATTTGAATAGTCGACTTTTTGTTTTGATTTTGTTTTGATTTTTGGCTTTTGTAGTTGTTATTGACTCATAACTTTAATTAGTGTTCTTGATTTTTAAAAAATGAAATTAGGACATCGTTAATTCCCTTTACATAGGATTTCTGCTTCAGGAGCTAAGCACAAATAATTGGTTCCTTGGATTTGAATTTTAAAAATTAGCAACTTCATTTTGTTAGTCATTCTGTCACTTCTAGGTAAATTTTGAGCAGTGGAAAAACTTCCAAAAAGTTAAAGTTTGCTTCTACTAGTGTTTCAGTGAACTGATTATAGATCGATACCTCTTGACTGTAAAAACTTTTATCTCCTGCTGCGGTGCTGAAACATCCTATATGCCCCTCTTCATTCCCTTCCACCCTCCTTCCCCCAACCTTTTCAGCTTTTGGATATTAAATCTACTGGCTTTTAAATGTAAATTTATTAGGCCTTGAATCCTTGATTCCCATTTTATTAGTAAGGTAGCTGCTGACTCTTTATTTGGACTGAGACTCTCTATTTTCTGAGCACTGACTACATTTATATAGAATGAAGATGAATTTAATATATTAATTAATTAATATTTATATATAGGTTTTATTCTCTGTGATTTTTTTTCACAGTCTAAAATTTAATAATTTATTTAAAATCTGTCTTTTCCCCTAAATATGTTGCTGTCCATCACATTAAAACATAAGCTGTGAGTTTTTTGAGATTCCTTACATTAGTTTTGATATATACAGCTTTTAGAGTATTTCATTGTTTAGTTTGTTCCTCGGAGGTCTATACTTTTTTACTTCTTTGGATGCTTAGTTAGATGAATATCCTTAAGGATTTGTGGAAATTTAGACAATCAGAAATGCATTGATCTCCTGGCTTTGCCATTGCATAGTAATATAACTTGAAGTTATTACTAATATAAAAAGCATGCACTTTATTGACCAGATTAGCAGTTATAAAGGAAAGGAACTTTGATTTCTAGTTTAAATTATAGTTAAGGAAGCAGAGAGAGAAGCATTATGTGTCTGTGTCTTTGGGTATGCGCACACACACACACACACACGTGTGTATAAATATGCATACACATACGCATACATTAAAATACTAAATTGCAAGTCTTGATCATTCTTACAATGGAAGCACAGGACAGCCTGATATAAATTTGTACAATAATGCTAAGGAGGGGTGCTTGGGTGGCTCAGTCAGTTAAGCGCCTGCCTTCTGCCCTGGTCATGATCTCAGGGTCCTGGATTGAGCCCTGTGTGGGCTCCCTGCTCAGTAGGGAGTGTGCTTCTCCCTCTCCCTCTGCCCCTTCCCTACAACCCGACTCTCTCTCTCTCCCCTCTCTCTTTGTATCTTAAATAAATAAAATCTAAAAAAAATTTTTTTTTCCTAAGGAGATACTATTTAAGGACACAGAGTATACTTGAATGAGTTTTATAGCTTTAAGTCACCTCTCTGATACTGTGATGTGTTGGATCTGTCTTCTCAGCTGCAGGTGCAGATTTCTAATTTTGTTCAATAGCTCTACAGAAATACTGTTCTTACAAATTCAAAATATCTAAGACTTAATAACTTCTTGTTTATGACAGAATCATTGAGAATACAAATTGCTAGTTATTGTAAATGTTTTGGAACTCTTAGGATTTAGTTTTAAAAATAAAATGAGGTACATGTTTATTTAATTTTTTTCTGAAATAATATACTTACAAATCAAAAAGGTCAGTTTATCTTTTCCCCACCTAAGTGAGCTAAACATAGCAATTTCAGGACTTGTTTTCAGAGAAAACAACATATTTGAAGGAAGAGTTTGGAAAAGAGCATATTTGGAAAAGAGCGTGTTCACTCTGTGTATTCCCAAGCTTTGAAATGGAAAAGAATACTAGCCACAGGTCTCTCTGTGGGTCTGTTTGTCTTCATAATCTTAGATAAGTTATTTAGATAGGTAATTTATAAACCAGAATCTGAAAATGGCTTGAGAAGTCTGTGCTGTTTATTCTATCAATTCCTTTGTTATGATTTCATTAAATTCCGTACATTCTTTTTATTAAAACTCTCTGAGTGTGTAGGGTGGAGTATGTCTTTCTTTTTAACTGGTGACATTTGGGCTATTTTGATTAATTTGTTTTTAGGGAGGGAAGAGCTTTGCTTAAAGTGATATGGTGTTAAAGAGCCGTATCAGCAGAATTTTATACTGCACTGATTTTTTTTCCATTTCTAAACATTAACCATTATTTTCACAGTTATTTTGCTATCTACTCTTTCATAAGTGTGATTACTTGCACTGAGCATTTAAAAATGAATATCTATAAAAGTTATTTCAGCTAAATTTTTTTTTAAGATTACATGGAAGCTACAAATTGTAGATTAAAGCAATAGTATTCCTTTTGTAGACATTACCTTGGGATATACAATATTTAAGAATTCTACAGTGCAGGGATGCCTGGGGACTCAGTCAGTTAAGCATCTGCCTTTGACTCGGATCATGATCCCAGGGTCCTGGGATGGAGTCCCACATTGGGCTCCCTGCTCAGTGGGGAGCCTGCTTCTCCCTCTGTCTGCTGCCCCCCACCCCCCGCCGCTTATGCTCGCTCTGTGATCAAATAAATAAATCTTAAAAAAAAAAAAGCACAGACTTTCACAGTGCAGTGTAATATTCACAGTAGTATCGTTAATGGTAAGATGTATAATTTATTCTAAGAGTTTCAATCAGGGCTTTACTGGGCTTAAAATACCTCAATGTCGATTTTGTCACCTTTGGATTCACACTGACACTTTCTCATTAGTACTGTGCTCTTTTTCCACCGGTAAATGTAAACCGTCAGTTTGTGTCCTGTTCAGTTAGCACCTGTGTTATTCAGCAGACACATATGGTGCACCCACCAGGTATCAGCCATGGTGCTGAAGAGTTCAAGAGGTAGTACAAGAATCAGAAGAGTAAGCAGATAAGCTCTGTGAGAGTTCTTGTGATGAAACAAAAACAGAATGCTTTTGGAGGCACAGAGCATGGCCAGTTTCAGATCAGAAGAGGAGTCGAGAGTTTGGGGAAAGACGCTTAGAGGGAGTCTAAAATCAGAGAAGTATTGTCCAAGGAGGAAGAATAGCATATACAGTGCAAAGATGCTTAAGAGAATGAGGTATTCAGTGAACCACAATGTCTTAGCATAATGGGAGGGCAAATGGGAGAGTTGCAGGAGGATCAAGGAGGAGTATCAGTGACTCTTGAGGACCTTAGATATTATAAATTTGTCAGATTTTTTTTATTTGAAGGCAGTAGAGAGCCTTTGGAAGATTCTGAGCAGGAGTGGGAAATCAAATCTGTACTTAAGAAAGATTTCTGGGGTGCCTGGGTGGCTCAGTGGGTTAAGCATCTGCCTTCATTAGGCTCTGGTGATGATCCCAGGGTTCTAAGATCGAGCCCCGCATCGGGCTCCTTGCTCAGTGGGGAGCCTGCTTCTCCCTCTCCCTCTGCTGTTCTTCCTGCTTGTGCTCTCTTTCTCCCTCTGTCAAATAAATAAATAAAAATCTTTTTTAAAAAAAGATTTATCTAGGGACGCCTGGGTGGCTCAGTTGGTTAAGCGGTTGCCTTCGGCTCAGGTCATGATCCCAGCGTCCTGGGATCGAGTCCCACATCGGGCTCCTTGCTCGGCAGGAAGCCTGCTTCTCCCTCTGCCTTTGCCTGCCACTCTGTCTGTCTGTGCTCTCTCCCCCCCCCCAAATAAATAAATAAAATCTTTTTTTAAAAAAAAAGATTTATCTAGCAATAATGTACAAAATGGATATGCAAGGGAAGATGTAGGATAGGAAGGCAGAGGAATCACTGGCAGGCAGTCACAGAGTGCACTAGTTCCGCTGCAAGCTACAAGTGTACAAAAACGAGAACAGCCCCCATGTCTGTCAACTCTAGACAATGAATAAATTGTGGTTTCTTTTTTTTTTAATATTTTGTTTATTTATTTGACAGACAGAGATCACAAGTAGGCAGAGAGGCAGGCAGAGAGAGGGGAAAAGCAGGCTCCCTGCTGAGCAGGGAGCCCGATGCTGGGCTCGATCTCAGGACCCTGAGACCATGACCTGAGCTGAAGGCAGAGGCTTAACACCACTGAGCCACCCAGGTGCCCCAGATTGTGGTCTCTTTATACAATGGAAATCCCTACTGCAGTGAGCAAGAATGAGCTACTGCTATGCACAGCAGCATGGGCGAAGCTCAGCAGACATACAGTATGTGAAGAAAGCAGCCACCACTTCATGTGATGTCGTCTGTTCATACAAAATGCAGAGCCAGGTGAAACTAGTCTGATGATGGAAGGCAGAGTAATGGTTGCCTTTTAGGGAGGGGTCAGGACGAGGAGAGGGGTTCTTTCTGGTCTTAAAAAGTGATTAGACAGATGTGTTTGCTTTGTGAAAATTTATCAGACTTAAAGTTTCTGAAATGTTCCATTTCAATTAAATGTTTCTTAAAAAATCCAGTTTTCTTAACCACAAAGTATGTACACTGTTTGATTCCTGTTCCCTAGAAAGCCCCTTTCTATCTAAACAGTGACACATTTATTGTCTTGCTGCTGCTTCGCTCCCACTTTTCAACTCGTTGAGGCAGGGGGTAGGTTTGGGGGACCACTGGAGTAATCTTTGGCCCATTTTTTTACCCATTTCATTCAATGGGCTGATAGTTCTACAGGCAGCTTTGCCAAGATAACTGCTAGATTAGCAGTGGTTGAGCTTCGCTTTTTGCTCTGAAAATGTACAGCTTGATGAGATGTAAACACATTGTGGAAGTCAGACATACTAATGAAATGTAAGTAAATGTATTTAAACATAACAAAAACTAAGGGTTTCTTTTTTCCCCTTGAAGCAAGCAATTTAATTTGGCAAGTATATTGGGATTTTTAAGTTAGTTGCTTGAGTTGCTATGCCTTACAGTTGTGCCATTTATACTTACTCATGTGCTCTAGGTTAGAGCTTTCCTCACTCGGTCGGTCTCCTGACTGACAGGTCACAGCCATCTTCCCCTGGCTCCGCTGGTTTCAGTAAAGGGCAGGGACTCAGCCTAAGCCCAGTTCTTTAAATAGAATACTGTAAGTAGAATACCACTTCAGTCAGCATCACTGTTCATATTTACAATCAGTAACATGCCTTTTGCCCCAAAATGTCACAGCACACATCTCAAACTTAGCAGCTGTCTTCTCCAATAATGCTGAATGACCGCAAAACAGTACAACACTTCCTAGATTATTTGAAGTCCAAAACTTCCCCCCACCTAAATGCAGAGCAGCACATTGTATCCTTTAAAGAGAATGGCATCTGAAGATATTATGAGGAATAAAGTGTGGCAATTTGGAACAATAGCATTATATGTTACATTACACTGAATAATTAATCTCTCTATTAAAATTTTGCTGCAATGGAAAATATCTGTCACTTGAAAATATCACCAAAAGGTGTTCCTATTTTTGCAGATTATCTAAGGATTTAATTATTTAATTAAATTTGATTTTTCTTCAGGAAATAAATAGAATTAGCAAAGTTCTTCTTGGTTCTTAAGGATTATGGGAAAACTGCCTTTTCACAGTTGTTCATACTTTTTAAATCTTCTTTGAATTGAAGTAATTCCACTTTAACAAAGATACTTAGGGATCGTGCATGTTTAGTTTTGCCAAATATAATTTCTGGCTCCCATGCCCTAAAAGCATTTAGTACTTTACCAGCTGAGTAAGTATAGTAATGAAATTTTGGTAAATATTTGAACTGTTCCATTTTATATATTGTGTTATTTAAATCTTCAAATTGAAGTTAGTACAAATTTAATAGTCTGACAACTACTTTGACCCAGGAGTCAGGCACTCAAATTTTCTTTTCTTTAACTGCATATATTAATTTCAGTAGCATTTCTTCCCAAAATTCTTTTATTTTGGCTTTCAAATGTTTATATACTAATTTAGCTTAAAAATACTAATTTCCTATACCTTCAAAGAAACATGTTTTGACGTAGAAAGTTTGGCTATTTAAAGTTACCATTATAACCATAAGTTAAAATGTTGTTTTGTTGAAAAGTTTACACTTATTTCATTGCAAATATAAAAATGGGTTTCTTTGCCACACTTGATGGACTCAGTATTTATAAAAACATGAATGAGAAGTCGGTAGTGATCTTGGTTTCATGAATAAAAAATAAATTTATTTTTATCCTGTATTAAGTAAAACAGTGGGTTTCATCACAGGAGGTCATAAATACTAAATTCAGAAAATAGATTCATTATACCTGAATGATGATCATAAGGTCACAACATAATTTGCTGTCACTCAGAAGGATAACAACCACTCATGAAATGCCCATATATATTCAGATGTGGAGAAGAAAGTGATTTTGCCCTGCAGATCCTTTGTTGTAATAAAGAACTTGGGCTTTGGGGGTCCGATAACATTTGGATTTATACCCCAGCTCTATTCCTGCTTCACCTAGACAAGGGAGAGGCAGGAGGAGCATTTCCAGCAGGAATCTGAGGGGTCATGTATTCCTTACTAAGTTTGATTTGATTACTGAACATCAGCTCCTTGCTTCTCAGCTCTGTGGCAATAATTAAACTAAGTATATCATTCAGCTTAGTAGTACTGGAATTTCTATGTCCTATGGTCACATCTACTTGATTACTTTCTGTCCTGAGCCAGGACTGGTGATTACAGAGTCCTGGCAAACTTTACTAATAACTTTATTTCATAAATATAAGTAACTTCTCAGTAATTATGAGCATTATCAGATTTAGATCTGCCACTTGCTGGCTGAATGATTCTGGACGAGTTACTAATTTCTCTATACCTCCATTTCCTCATTTGTATCAAAATAATTCATGTCACATAGAGATATAGATGGGTATTGAATGGATTAAATATAATAGTTAACTTTTCAAATTATTGAAAAAGTAAGATTATTGCAAAGTAAGAGCTCAGTCTATATTAGCTATTTATTCTTGTTGTTACGCAAGTAACAAAGATGTGTTTTTGTTTGAAGGGTTGGTTTACGATGAAAATATCAGAGTGCATCTGCTCAAGGAGAAATATCACATATGTGTTTGCACTTACATCTATCATTTAAAATGTAACCAAGTGTTCAGTAATTTTTTTAAAGTACATTATAACATTGCTCCCTGCCAGTTTTCTAATGATTATGGATGAGAACCTTGAAATAGCACTATAGTGAAAGGCACAAATTTGCTTAAGGCCAGAGTTCAGGGTTTTTTTACATTAAGACTTTGAGAATGGGGGAAGAAAAAAAAAAGACTTAAAGAATGGGATCCCTCATGCCAGACCTTAGAGCTCTAACAGGAGTTAAGCTCTCCAGATCTTGGCACCATACACATGCCTCCAACTGTCTCTAACTGGCCACAAAGTAGACTGGGACCCTAACAGAAGATATAAGTACAAAACAGATGGCTTTTTATTTTCCTTTTTTATAATACTACAGTAAGAAATGGAACCCACTGGTATATTATTTTTATATTTCTTAAGAGATTTTGTGCCAATAAAACTAAGTTGTAAAGTCCCCCACTGTTCTATCTTCCATAAACATGTAACAAAATTAGCAAGAACAACAACACATGGTTTTTTCATACTCCCCTTATATCAGTGGTAACCCCCATTTTATGGCCTATTTTAGCTAGAATTCTTTATAGGAACAAGTCCTTCAACAACTTCTATACGGGACACTTAATTTATTTCAATATATGTAAATATATTTAATATCTGTTTTCAGAATAATCTGGTAGTATTCCAAATATTGGCTAACATGTATCCATGTGATCTTGATCAAATGATGTAATTTGACCAGGCCTCAGTCTTCTATGTTCAGTAAAATGATTTTACAAGTTGATGGCCAGTGAGTTGCTAACTCTGGAAGGCAAGATATCTTATCCATTTGGTTTTGGTGAATTCTATGAAATGATTGACCTTTACCTAGAGAGAAAATACCATCATGTGCCCGTCCCTCCAGTTTCTCCAGTACGAGGAAGCCACAACTTCCTTGCTACAACTTTTGCCAGGTAGAGCCAAGTATATTTTGGTATGTTGTTGGTTGGCTTTTTTAAAATTAATATATTATATATTATTTGCTTCACAGATACAGGTCTGTGAATCATCAGTCTTACGCAGTTCACAGCATTCACCATAGCACATACCCTCCCCAGTGTCCATCACCCAACTACCCTATCCCTCCTCACCCATCCCCCAGCAACCCTTGGTTTGTTTCCTGAGATTAAGAGTCTGTTACGGTTTGTCTGCCTGCCTCTCAAACTCCTCATATCAGGGAGATCATATGATAATTGTCTTTCTCTGATTGACTTATTTCACTTAGCATAATACCCTCTAGTTCCATCCGTGTTGTCGAAAATGGCAAGATTTCAGGGGTTTTTGATGGCTGCTTAGTATTCCATTGTATATATACACCACGTCTTCTTTATCCATTCATCTGTTGATGAACATCTAGGTTCTTTCCATAGTTTGGCTCTTGGGGACATTGCTGCTATAAACATTCGGGTGCATGTACCCCTCGGATCACTACATTTGTATCTTTAGGGTAAATACCTAGTAGTGTGATTGCTGGGTCATAGGGTAGCTCTATTTTCAACTTTTTGAGGAACCTCCATACTGTTAATTGGCTTTTGACTTAGGAAGAAGAATATGGTAAGGATGGAATGATAGAAAGGAAGGAATAAAAGAGGCATGTGGGTACATCTTGTGGGTACTTGTGTGGAAGTTAAAGTTGACTCAGGGCTACTACCACTAGAGAGACTGTGACCACCAGGAACTGGCTTACAATGATGGCCATAGGGGCCAACAGAGGACTTGACCTATATCAAATTGTATGTTTCTGTGTGTTGGCCTTCATTCATTTCCATCATTTTTATGGAGACAATGGAAAGCCATTGTCTCATGCCACCATGGCTCCCTGTCCTCTCTGTATCTTCTTCTCCTGTGATCCTTTCAGGGTATGATGTTCCAGGTTAAATTCCCAAGCAGAATACTTGATTTAGTAATGTTCTGTCAACAAGAAGTCAAAGAAGAATTCAGTCTAATAAATATGGCCTTGTGTCCATGGAATATTAGAATGTACAAATGGTAACCACTTTGAGCAGAATAAGCAGGAAATTACTTATTGGTAGTGTTGTATATTAGACTGGTAGAAGGAATTATTTAGAAGCAGAGTTTGCTTTTGAAACTATCCTTGGTTACTGGAAACACATTGCTTTATTCTCTAAAATGGGCAGTTGTAAAGATTTTGCTTCCTCTTAAAATTATACTTACATAGAAATGCTGTGTTCCTACTGGGAACTTTAATTAATAGATCAAAGATTACCTAAATTATTAGTTCAGAAATCAGTCTGGTGAAGTACTGTACTCCCAAAAGATTCTTGATACTCTTTTATGAACATTTGGTTAACACCTCTGTAAACAGGAAAAGTTTCCATTTCAAAGTCATAGTTACAGGTTTAATATTATGATTTAGAAAAATATTATTGTCAACAAGCTGTCTGGAGGGGGGCTTAGAATAAAAAACTCAGCTGAGGACAATGGCTCTTATAGCACCAAATTTGATGCTAAATAAAAAACTAAAATTACTAGCTATATTTATTATAAAGGCTTACTTTTTTAAGGAGAGAAAGGTAGGTCTTAATAGCAGGATCAGTATTTTTATACCAATAACTTTAGCTTGATTTGTGTCATGTTTATACCAGATGCAATTGAAATTTCTTAATATGGATGCTCACCCCAATCATCATTTCTAATCTTGATTTTAAAAGTTCTAGAATGTTGGCTGCTCTTAAGGTACATGCTGTAATAACCTAAAATGGCTTTAAGATGCTCTTATTAAAATAATATTCCTGAAATTTTGCTTTTGTGTTGATTTTTCCTATGATAAAGAAGTTTCTAATTTTTGAAAGTTACAATTTTTATTTCCATTCACAGAATTAACTTGTTGAATTCATATTTTGTGCTAAGCCCTGCACTAAGTACATTTTTTTTTCTAAATTTTATTTTTATTTTATGACATTTTTAAAAGACATTTCATTTCTCACAAATGCCTCTTGAAAAGTTCTGCATCTTGACTTAAGTCACACAGTAAGTAATAGACTCAGGATTTGAACCTTGCTTGGTACATTCTGTTTCCACTAATCAGTGTTACCTTGAAAAAAATGGCGCTTTCCAAAAAGTAGTTTTTAACGGTGTAAGCTTAAAGAAAATGCCGGAAATCTCTAAGAAGCTTTGGTTTGTATTTAAGGCAAGAGTTAAAAATTATCATAAATATGCAGACATATTTATTTTAGACTCTGTAAAAATAAATCTGGATGTAATTTTCAAAAACTGGAGGAATAATTTGTTAGTACTGAAAATGAACCTGATCATGAGACACTCATTTTGCTGACATGTGCAGTTATTTATCATAGGTTCTCTGAATTAAAACTGTAGTTTCTTAACATGATTTAGTTGGTTTACTCTTTCCTTTCTCCTAGAATGGAAAATTTATACATGTTGTCTGATCATTGGTTATTGATAAAAATAAATTTTCAAGTGATGGTAGGTGAGATTTCTTAGTGTAACTTAGGGCATTTTAAAAACATTTATTTGGGTACATTGACTCCTTTTAGAGAAGTCTGCCTTATTCATGCTTTAATTTCTTTACTCATCCCAATTTGGAATATATGCCCCTAAATTCCTAGGTTTGTGACCTTGTGAGCGTTATTTAAACTGAGACTCACTTTTCTCTTTAAAATAAGGCTAATGGTACCTAACTCACTGAATTGTATCGTAAGGAATAAGTGAGACACAATACACCATGCTTAGCAGAGAGTAAGTACTCATGCCATTCATTGCCATAATTGCAGAATGGTCACTTGAACATGTTAAATTTGGGAAATGTTTCACTGCATGTGTTTAAATGCTGTGACCTGAGGATGACGAATAGTAAGGGAAAGAGCATGGGTTTACTGGATTTAATAATAAATATGCAAATATTGCTTAGCATTGTAAACTTTTAAAAATATACTATCAAAAAATCCTATGACTAAAAAGAAAAATACAAAACCCATCTTTAGAAGACATAGCTTAATCGTGGCAATTAAGACTTCATATAAGAGAAAGAGAAAAGCTATTAAACTTTCTCGCTTGTACTCTACTGTTCCCACAAGTGCGCTTCACACAGTGTATCTATCACCACTCGTGGGTGTTGCAAAATACATTAAAGGGCTAGCCGAAATCTCGTTTTATATATAGCATATCTTCAGAAGTTGGTCATTTGTATCCTATAGTTGTACGCATGGTGGCTCTTTGCCACTGTCTCGCCCTCTGTGCTAAGTCACTGAGTCCTAGTTTAGCAGAGTTTAACCAGTTTCTCTGCTGTGAGGTATCTTGCTGCACATGGTCTCCCAGAGACAATGTGTTTTGAAAAATGTTTCCCAGAATTGTTAGACTGGGGAGCCTTACTTCCTTGGTGCATGTCACAGGACTGTTGTTCTCAATATCTCATTTTGGGAGGCTTTGATTGATATCGCTGAAGTCTTCTGCCTTAGTGTCCACTTTTGAACATTGTGTGCCTTTTATGACAACCTATTTTCTGGGACAGCGTTTACAGGACTGTATTATAGCAAAATAATGGGTTTGCTACAAGCAACTGAATATTTAACTGGGTTTCCAAAATACAGAACCAGAGTGTTGTAAACATGCATCAGCTGAACACTGTAGTTCAGGAGCAAGCAACCCAGGACTGGCATCTGAGGCAGTTTTCCAGAAACTGTTACTTGTCTAGACGAAATCCGTTTTCTTACCCACTTTTTTCCTTTCTTATGTGTTTTCACCGTCTCTCTCCTTCTCTCTCGTGCTTCATCCTGTCATGTTCTCCAGGTTGTTTTTTTCCTGTTGTTGTTATTTGTTTTTATCTTTGGTTACTTTTCCATCTCCCACAGGCAAGAGGTACCATTTTTTTCCTTACCTCAGTCACCATTTGATTATTAAAAAGTTAATACTTTTTTACTTCATAACAGTAGTTCTCTATAACTTCATTTAATTCTCACATCAAATTAGTTTTAGAATGAGGTAATCTAAACTCCCTCTAGTTTTTGTTTCTTTAAAGATTAATTTATTGGAGAAAGAGAATGCATACATGCAGGTGGGGGAAGGGGTGAAGGGAAAAGGGAAGCAGACTTCCTGCTGAGCACAGAGCCCAGCACATGGGCTCTATCCCATGACCCCCGAGATCATGACCTGATCAAGAGTCTGTCACCCAACCAACTGAGCCACCTGGGCACCCCTAGATCTTATTTTTTAACTAGATTTCTGTACAAAAGAGAATTTGGGTATCTGATTATTAGTTCTAATAAGTACTCTTCATAATATACAGTGTTCATTGTGCAGAACCTCTGTATGGTGCCAGAAGAACTAGTGGCTAGCAATGTTTTATTTAAAGTAGCTAGCTTGATTGTGAAGATTTTATTATAACACATTTTATCTGTAGGATCTTTCTATAAAGAATGCTTTAATATGCAATAACCATAGATATTGAGCAAAACTGGACATGAAAGAAATGTTAAAATTGGCACTAAACCACCAGTATGTTTGTGTCTAGGGTCCAGGGGGTAATGCAGTTTGCAGTAGCCTGATGGTAGCATCACAAGGAAGTTAGACCATTTTTTTCCCTTTTTTTTTTTTTTTTTAAAGATTCCACTTATTTATCTGACAGGCAGAGATCACAAGTAGGCAGAGAGGCAGGCAGAGAGAGAGGAGGAAGCAGGCTCCCTGCTGTGCAGAGAGCCCGATGCGGTGCTCGATCCCAGGACCCTGAGATCATGACCTGAGCCGAAGGCAGAGGCTTTAACCCACTGAGCCACCCAGAGGCTTTAACCCACTGAGCCACCCAGGCGCCCCCAGGAAGTTAGACCATTTTAAAGCATTCAGTTAATTCTTGTTTTTTGTGAGAGCCCTTGGTCACAACAGTGTCATTGGCTGATCAATACATCACCTTGTTTTATGTGTTTTTCTGTCAAAAAATGCCTTATTTGACATACATCGTTGATTCATTAACATTAAACTCACAGCCAATAGCTCTATAACTCATACCTAACAACACGTACTTTTCTCCATAAGTCACATCACAGCCTTCTTGTACTTATGTCAGCACTATGCTTGGGAGCCATTTTCAACAGTGAAATCACCAACAAAAACTACAAAAATGCCAAAACATGGCACGAAATACACTGGGAAGAGGTAACTTGTCAACAGTATGAGAGCTGAAACAAGAAGGCAGAATAATGCTTCTTTATGACCTCAGCTGGGAATGTGTAGGTCAGACCACTCAGATTTTTCACAGCTGTATATATGTCTTTGAATGACTCTGAAAGTGCCATAAATATTGATTTTGGAGTTACGAATAAATTTTAGTGAGTGTGTGAATTCACAAATAAGGAACCCATGAATAATGAGGATTGGCTAAAATTGTTTCATTAAAGCACTGTTCTTGGGGGAATGTGTCTCCACAAATGTAGGTGCTTAATTCCAATATGCTTTCAAGGTAGTTAAATAGTTTTTAACTAAAGAACACTTGTTCCCAGTAGCATGTTACTGAATAAACCTAATTTTTCATTATAATAATTAAAATAATAATGATTTGAATATAGAAACCTTATGGTAAAAACAATAACAACTATATTATAATAATACCCTTGCAATAGAACCTTACTTCTACCTATATTATTGTTTCCATGGAAAAATTTATTCCAAATTCCAACTGAGATGTCAAAGCCCCTTAGCTTCTTGAGTCCTTAGTCCCAATGATGAGCAATCCACCATACGCACCTACAGAGTAGGACTTCCATTTTCCCTCTAGTCTAGTTCTGGGGCTGGGAGCAGAATTGTGGGAGTTGGGCTCTGGACAACAGCACAGAAGGGAGTAGTAGGGGCTTCCACCGAGAAGACAGATTCTTCAAATGACTTTCATGAATAACACCACGATTTTGAGGGAAGCTAGGAGGATGATTGTTTTAGTACAGCCCCAAACTTGACAGAAGCCATATTTTGAAAACAGGGGCTCTGATAGAAATAAAATTTTGGACCATGTGGTTCATTGATCTGATCTATTAAGGCATCTTTTTTACTTTCCTTAAGGATTTCAGTTTGAAAGATAGTATTAATGATATTAGAAGAAGAATGCAGATGCTGGTCTTCTCTGTGATGAGCTGTGTAGGAAGTCTCTGATCAAGAGGATAAACACCTTGCAAGTTTATATCAACTAAACAATATTATTTATGCTCAATGTTTTCCCACAACGTTATTATACTCTGTAATATTTAACAGATATGCATGTGTTCTATGTTCATTTGTATTCACTTAATGACTAAAAGCTTGAGGTAAAACAATGATAATTCAAGATAAGAAAATAAGTGGTGGTGTACTAAAACCTTTATAGAACTTAAAAATGGACCTCTTAAGTTTTTTTTAAATGATAGGTTTCTTTTGGGGGAGGAGGCCTTTAATGAGATGTTTCTTGATAGGTTTCCCAAGTTTAAGATCTTAAAACAATGGACTAGGTATTAAATAGATTTTAATTCAGTTTAGTTTTTTTTAACTCAGCTGAGTTTTTTTTAATAAAATATATTAATTTTAATATATTAATTTAATACAATATTTTAATGTGTGACCATTTTTTAATCTTAATTTTATTCCAAAAAGAACAATACATACTCTATTTTTAGTAAATAGAGCACCTGGTGGAGAAGGAAAAATATCTTGTTTTAAGTCAGAACTCTTCTGTTTCCTTTCCTTAAATGGTCTTTAAATGGATTGGGGACAGTAGCATATATAATCCTCTCATTTGGAATTTCAGGTGTGCACCAGCCTATTAAATGCTCAGAGTAGTCTAACTGTAAAAAAAACTTGTTTAACTTTATTTGCAAGATTTCTTACATTTCTTTGACTTTGGAGCACCCCCCACTCCCCCTGCCCTCACACCCCAGAAACTTTAGCATCTTGCGGGATTTCATAACTGAGGAACACAGTTGTGGAAATTAGCTTGTCAGAGGCAAGTGGCTGTTCTTCTGGGCATACAGGGGGTTTATGAAACCACCTTGGCACTTCAATCTGGAGGCAGAAGGAGCCAAATCTACACACTAGGAAACGGTCCGTCCTTTCCCTTGTTTTCAGGACAACAAAAAGTATTTTTGTACCTTCTCTGGAGAAAGCAATAGGTTTATTCTTCTTCACTCATCTCATGTGTGTTCTGACTTATATACCCAGGTGACAGGTGGCCTAGAGCTATCTTAGGTCTTTTAAGAAAATGAACAAGGACTATATTATACTCTTTTACTGGACATGTTTTTAGTGTTTTTAAAATAAGCTTTTCGATAAGTCATTGATCCTGAAACACCAGTTCCATCGTCAGCCATTAAATAAATTTAAATCATTTTAATTAAATCAATGTTTATTACATCTCATAAGCTTTAGCATTCTTTTCAAAACCAACAAAAAAATAGAATTATAGGACAGTGGACAAACAAATCATACGTTGATTAGTTTTAACACAGGAAGAGCTAAGAGTTTAAAAACCTACAGGAAAAAGAATTGTGTGCAATTGATTTTTAACCAGCTAATAATAACATTCTAATCGATACAAGAAATCAAGGCTTGGTTTGATCGTGTGAGGATGTAAAAATTTTGCTTGGCATATATATAATGCAGCTAAAGAAAAAATCATACAATGGGGAAACAGGAAGTGTAACACAAAGTTGAGGTTTATATTATTAGAATAACTCTTGTAATTTAAGAATACTGTCAAACCCCGGTTAAATAAATGAGAAAAGGACAAGCAGTTCATACATGGGGAAGTTGTCAGCCAGTAAAGAAATTAATTTCCACCAACTACTTTCTGCACACCTGTGCCTTATGCTGTGGTTGGTGTTGGAGTTTGAGTGTTGAAGACCACACTCTCAGTCCTTCAGGGAAGAGAGGGAGGCAAGGGGCACATGAAACAAAGGAATGCAATGGAGTTGTGAAGATACATTTACAAATGCTCGCATTTGGAAATTGGTTCAGCTGGTTTATTTTTCAAAAAATAACAAAAACTAGTTTTTAACCTTACAAATGATCCTAATGAGATATTTTTTTTTAAGAAAGGAATAGCTTATATGTTGAGCAGTAGGGCTTAGTCAAGTAAGTAAGATTTCTTAAAGTTACTATTTGATTTCTTAGAGTTACTTTATGATTAAAATTATAATTATGAAAATTATAATAATATGAACCAATGTCATGAATAGGTGACTATAGTTGTATTCATGCTACCAAATTCAGTTCTATAAAATAAGTATGTACATGGTCATTAATGGTAGTAGGATTATGAGATATTAGAATTTATTTTGCATAATACTTAGTAAAAGAAATTTAAAGACTTGTTTTATTAAAAATGTTTTTTCTTCTTTTTAGCTGACTATACAAGACTCTGCCTTCCCCATATTTCCTTAGCCAGCGACATGACCTGACACCTTGATGACCAGTCTCAGGGCCCTTAGGTGACTGGCTGCTACACCATGGAACTTAAAGTATGGGTGGATGGAGTTCAGAGGATTGTTTGTGGGGTCACCGAAGTTACAACTTGCCAGGAGGTTGTAATAGCCTTAGCTCAAGCGATAGGTAAGTGGACTTTCTGGGAATCTGCGATAAAGTGGTTTATACTTCCTCTTGTGGTTTATGGTTGTTTGTATTAAATATAGATTTCTAGTTTTTTGTTTATTTGGTTCCATAATACAACTTGCAGGTACACTTATACTTATTACAATTCCCCCATGCTTAAATGAATCTGCAAACACACTTATTCTCTGTCTCCCCCCAGATTTTACTCACCTTCAGACTAGAGTCTGCACTCCCTTCTGCTCTACTGTTGTTTATCCTAAACAACGATTTGTGGAACTAAAATGTTTTTTTTTTTTTAAAGATTTTATTTATTTATTTGACAGACAGAGATCACAAGTAGGCAGAGAGGCAGGCAGAGAGAGAGAGGGAGAAGCAGGCTCCCCACTGAGCAGAGAGCCTGATGCGAGGCTTGATCCCAGGACCCTGGGATCATGACCTGAGCCAAAGGCAGAGGCTTTAACCCACTGAGCCACCCAGGCGCCCCTAAAATGTTTTCTTGAGCTAAAACATAGATTCCTAGTTCCCAGACCCCTCATTAGGAAAAATCCTATTTACTACTTATTCTGACTACTTTTAGAAAAGAAAAAAGCAGCAAATAACATGGTCCTTCAACAGAAAGATAATATGTGCATTTTTAAATCTTACCTTACAGTGCAGGTGAAGTTATCAACCACATGCTTACTAGCTCCATCTTGTTCATCTACTAAGAAGAAAAGTTGCAACTTTTCTTCTCAGTGTGTTTATCATTTTTATACATGTTTTTTAGTTGCCTTAACCTTTTTGGAATATGATGAGGGTATAAGCACCCACAATGGAAAAGCCAATACTGTGAGCTATAGCTTATATTTGCATCTTAAGTCCATCATTTAGCAAACATGTATTAAAGGGAAATTGTTTTCAGCACCATGTTAGGTGCTTAGTGCTTCTTTGTCTTTGAGCAACTAATCAAGTTTACTTTATGTCATGCTAGTGTATACTTGAAACATGTTATATTTGTTCAGGATAGAGAAAAGTCACCCTGCATCATGACACCTTAGCAATTTGTGGAGGCATTTCTGGCAGTTAAGAAATTGGCAGTGCCCTGTGCAAAGATAGAGACTTTCTTTTAATACTGACATCTTTTGATTTTTCTTAAATACTGTGTAGTACACACATATATTAAAACAATGCTAAAATTCCTAGTCAATGAAATTTTCTTGCATTTTGGCCTAATTATATTTGTGGACTTAAGTTTAATATTTAAAGAAGGGAAAATAAAGGCATTTAATTTTATTTCATATTCTTTGCAACGAACTTAATTAGTAATTATCCCTTTTACAAGCCTGATAAAGAATTCAAAGTAATGATCATAAAGGTACTCACTGGATTTGAGAAAAAAGTGGATGAACTCAATGAGAACTTCAACAAAAAGATAGAAACTATAAAAAATAAGCAGTTAGAGTTGAAGAGTACACTAATTGAAATGAAAAATACAATAGAGGGAATCAGCAGCAGATTAGAGGATGCAGAAGAATGGACCAATAATTTGGAAGACAGGAAAATGGAAGGTAACCAACCTTAACAGCAAAAAGAAAGAATAATAATAATAAATAAGAATAGGTTAAGAGAACTCAGTGATATCATTAAGTACAACAACATTCACATTATAGTGACCCCAGAAGAAGAAACGAGAGAAGGGGACAGAAAACTTATTTGAAGAAATAATAGCTGAAAACTTCCTTAATCTGGGGGTGGAAACAGATATCCAGGTCCAGGAATCACAGAGTGCCCCAAACAAAATGAACCCTAGGAGGTCCACACAAAAACACATAATTAAAATAGCAAAAACTTAAAGAGAGAATATTAAAAGCCACAAGAAAAAAGTGAGCTCATATAATGCTATCAGCTGATTTTTCAGCAGAAACTTTTCAGGGCAGAAGAAAGGGGCATGATATATTGAAACTGCTAAAAGGAAAAAGCCTACAAGCCAACAAGATTATGATTCAGAATTGAAAGGGAGATAATTTCCCAGACAAACAAAGGAGTTTATCACCACTAAACCAGCCTTATAAGAAATGTTAAAGGGAATTCTTTACATGGAAAGAAAAGACCATAATTAGAAATGAGAAAATTATGAAAGGAAAAAAATTCACTGATAAAAATAGTAATCAACTATGTATGAAGCCAATATGAAGGTTAAACACAAAAATAGTAAAAGTCAATCATATCTATAAAATTTAGTCAAGGAATACACAAGAAGTAAAATATGATTTCATATACATAAAATGTGGATGGGGAGTAAAAATTAAGTGTTTTACAATGTGTTTGAACTTAAGGGATTATCAGCTTTATATAACTGCTACATACATAGGGTGTTATATATGAATCCCATAGTAACCACAAATCAAAAATTCCATAGCAGATACACATAAAAATAAAGAGAAAGAAATCCAAGCATAACACTAAGGAAAGTCATCAAACCACAAAGGAAGAGAACAGAAAAAGAAAGGAACAGAGAAGAACTATAAAAACAACCAGAAAATTAACAAAACGGCAATTACTTTAAATATAAATGGACTAAATGCTCCAAACAAAAAACATAGGGTGACAAAATGGATTTTTTTTAAAGATTTTATTTATTTATTTGACAGAGAGATCACAAGTAGGCAGAGAGGTGGACAGTGAGAGAGAAAGAGAGGAGGAAGCAGGCTCCCTGCCAAGCAGAGAACCCAATGCGAGACTTGATCCCAGGACCCTGAGATCATGACCTGAGTCAAAGGCAGAGGCTTAACCCACTGAGCCACTCAGGCACCCCGACAAAATGGATTTAAAAATAAATAAACAAACAAGACCCATCTTGCCTATAAGAGAAAAATTCATGACAGAAGACACAGACTGAAAGTGAAGGGAAAGACAAAGATGATCCATGGAAATGGAGGTGGAAAAGGAAAAGGTTTAGAAGCAATACTTACATCAGACAAAATAGATATTAAAACAATGACTGTAATAAAAGATAAAGGTATTATATAATAATTAAAAGGTTTCAATCCAAAAGCAAATATTAATAGATTTAAAGGGAGAAATCAACAGTAATGCAATAACCATAGGGGACTTTAACACCTCATTTATATCAATGGATAGAGCACCCAGACAGAAAATAAGAAAACTGGCTTTGAACCACACATTCAGCCAGATGGACTTCACAGATATATACAGAATATACCACCCAAAAACAGTAGAATACACATTCTTTTAAAATAAGCATGAAATATTCTCTAGGATAGATCACATGTTAGGTCACAAAACAAATCTCAGTAAATTTAACAAGATTAAGATCATATCAAGCATCTTTTCTGAATACAACAGTATGAAACTAGAAATTAATTACAAGAAAAAAAAACTGGAAAAACCCAAACACATGGGGACAACACAACCAGTGGGTCAGTAAAGAATCGAAGAGGAAATTAAAAAAAAAAAAAAAATGCATGGAGACAAATGAAAATGGAAACACAACTGTTCATTATCTTTGGGACACAGTAGAAGCAGTTCTAAGAGGGATATTTATACCAATACAGGCCTACCTCAAGAAATAAGAAAAATCTCAATCTAACTTACAACTAAAGGACCTAGGAAAGCAAATAAACAAACAAAGCTCAAAGTTAGTAGAAGGAAGGAAATAATAAAAATTAGTGTGGCAATAAGTGAAATAGAGACCAAAAAAAAAAAAATTAATAAGAATAAGAGCTGGTTCTTTGAAAAGATCAAATAGTCAAACCATTAGCCAGATTCTGGAAGAAAAAAAAACGAGAGAAAGTAAATAAAATTATGTATGTATGTATTTATAAATAAAAGTCTGAAATGAAAGAGGAGAAATAATAACTGACACCACAGAAATACAAAAGATTATGAGAATACAGTGAAAAATTAGATGGCAACAAATTGGACAACCTAGAAGAAATTGGGATAAATCTTTAGAAACATAAAATCTTTCAAAATTGAATCAGAAAGAAATAGAAAACCTGAAGAAACACATTACTGGCAAGAAAATTCAATGGGTAATAAAAAAAAATTCCCAACAAACAAAAGTCCAGGACCAGATGTCTTCATCGGTGAATTCTACCAAACATTTAAAGAGCTAATACCTGTTCTTCTCAAACTATTCCAAAAAAAAGAAGAGGAAGAAAAACTTTCAAATTCATTCGACAAGGCCAGCCTTTATTACCTTAATAGCAAAACCAGACAAACACTACAAAGAAAAGAAAACTACAAGCCAGTATCCCTGATGAACATAGACGCAAAAATCCTCAACAGAGCATTAGCAAACTGAATTCAGCAATACATTAAGAGGGTCATTCAGCACCACCAAGTGGGATTTATTTCAGGAATGCAAGGATGGTTCATTATTCACAAATCAATGTGATACCTCGTATTAACAAGAGGGAGGATTAAAAAAATCATATAGTTATGTCAATAGATACAGAAAAAACACTTGACAAAATACATCTGTCTATGATAAAAACTCTCAGTAGAGGGCTTAAAGGGAGCATACCTCAACATAATAAAGGTCATATATGAAAAACCCATAGCTAACATACTCAGTGGTGAAAATTGAAAGCTTTTCTTCTAATATTAGACATAAGACAAAGATGTTTACTCTCACCACTTTTATTCAGCATAGTCCTAGAAGTCCCAGCCACAGCAATCAGAAAAGAAAAAGAAACAAAAGGCATCCACATTGGTAAGGAAGAAGTAGAACTCACTATTTGCAGATCACATCATAACTACACATACAAAACCCTAAAGACTTCACTAAAAATCTGTTAGAACTAACAAGTGAATTCAGTATGGTTGCAGAATGCAGAATTAATGTATAGAAAACTGTTGTTTCTATACATTTATAATGAAGTAGCAGGAAGAGAAATTAATATAACAATCCCATTTATAATAGCACCAAAAAGAATAAAATAAGAATAAATTAAAGGAGGTGAAAGACCTAAAACTCTAAAAACTCTAAGACTTTGACGAAAAAAATTGAAGGAAGTACCAACAAATGTAAAGATGGACCATGCTCATGGATTGGAAGAGTTGGTATTGTTAAAATGTCCATATGGTCCAAAGCAATTTATAGATTCAGTGCAATCACTATCAAGATACAAATAGTACTTTTCTCAGAACTGGAACAAGTAAGTCTAAAATTTGTATGGAAGCACAAGAGATCTTGAATAGCTAAAGCAATCTTGAGAAAGAACAATAAAGCTGGAGGTTTCACAATCCCAGATTTCAAGATATACTACAGAGTTCATAATAATTAAAACAGTATGGTACTGTTAAAGATCATCACAACAAGATAGAGAGCCCAGAAATAAACCCACAGTTACGTAGTCGATTAATCTATGACAGGGGAGGCAAGAATATACAATGGAGAAAAGATAGTATCTTCAATAGTGTTGAGGAAACTGGACAATTATATGCAAGGAAATTAAACTGGGCCATTTTCTTAGACAACACACAATAATAAGCTCAAGGTGAGTTTTTTTTTTCCCCCCAAGGTAGATTAAAGGCCTAAGTGTGAGACCCAAAACCATAAAACTCCTAAAAGGAGTTTTGGACATTGGCCTTATTAGCAACATATTTATGGGTATTCTCCTCAGGCAAAAGAAACAAAACACACACACACACACACACACACTCTACACCAAAATAATGAGCTTTTCCACAGCAAAGGAAACCATCAACAAAATGAATACACAACCTACTGAATGGGAGAAGATATTTGCAATGATGCATTTAATAAGGGGTTAATATACAAAATATATATATATTTTTTAATTTCTTTTCAGCGTAACAGAATTCATTGTTTTTGCATCACACCCAGTGCTCCATGCAATGTGTGCCCTCCATAATACCCACCTCCTGGCTCCCCCAACCTCCCAACCCCCACCCCTTCAAAACCCTCAGGTTGTTTTTCAGAGTCCATAGTCTCTCATGGTTCATCTCCCCCTCCAATTTCCCTCAACTTCCTTCTCCTGTCCATCTCCCCATGTCCTCCATGTTATTTCTTATGCTTACTAAGAATACATACAACTCACCACCAAAAGAAAATCTCCTTAAAAAATGGGCAGAGAACCTGAATAGACATTTTTCCAAAGAAGATACACAGATGGCCAACAGACAGAAAAAGACATTCAACATCACTAATCATCAGGGAAATGCAAGTCAGAACTACAATGAGGTATCACTTCACACCGGTTAGAATGGTTAGTATCAAAAAGACAAGAAATAACAAGTGTTTGAGAGGATGTGGCAAAAAAAGGGGAATCCTTGTGCACTGTTTATGGGAATGTAAATTGGTGCAGCCACTGTGGAAAACAGCATGGAGTTTCCTCAAAAAATTAAAAGTAGAAATATCATGATTCAGTAATTCCACTTCTGGGTATTTATCTGAAAAAATGAAACCACTGGGGCGCCTGGGTGGCTCAGTGGGTTGGGGCCTCTGCCTTCAGCTCAGGTCATGATCCCAGGGTCCTGGGATCGAGCCCCGCATTGGGCGCTCTGCTCAGCAGGGAGCCTGCTTACCCCTCTCTCTCTGCCTGCCTCTCTGCCTACTTGTGTTCTCTCTCTCTCTGTCAAATAAATAAAATTTAAAAAAAAAATGAAAGCACTAATTTGAAAAGTTGGATGCACCCTATGTTTATTGTAGGATTATTTATAATAGCCAGAACACAGGAGGAACCTAAGTGACCACCAGTACATGAGTGGATAAAGTAGTGTGTGTGTGTGTGTGTGTGTGTGTACAGATGTATATAAATGCGGAACAGAGTGTGTGTGTGTGTGTGTGTGTAACAAGGTATTACTCAGCCATTAAAAAAAGAATGAGATTTTGCCATTTGCAACAACATGGATAGACCTAGAAGGTATTAATGAAATAAGTCGAACAGTAAAGACAAAGACAAATGATTTCACTGATACGTAGAATCTGAAAAACAAAACACAAAAATAGACTTACAAATACAGAGAAAAACTGGTGGTTGCCAGAGAGAAGGTGTTGTGGGGATTGGCCAAGTAGGTAAAGGGGATTAAGGGATAGAAAATTCCAGTTGTAAAATAAGTCACAGTGATGGAAAGTAGAGCATAGGAAATATAGTCAATATTTTAAGTACATTGTACAGTGACAGATGGTAACTACACTTACTGTGGTGAGCACTGAATAATACACAGAATTATCAAATCACCGTGTTGTACTGAAACTGATAAAACATTGTGTACAGCCATACTTCATAATAAAAACTAAAGATAGAAAAAAAGGTAAAACATAAGAACTGAGAGGTATTTTGTCTCAAGACCCAATTAACTACTAACCAAAATAAAGTCATTTAGGCATATTATTATTTTAAAAATAGCTTTAAGACAGAAGGCAGTACAAAGAAGAGACTTACTATATTAGCATACATAAGGCTTAATTCAAAGGAAGATAAAAGATTGTAAACTTACGTACAACAAGTTAATTGCCTTAAATATAATCAGGCACCTGGGTGGCTCAGTGGGTCAAAGCCTCTGCCTTTGGCTCGGGTCATGATCTCAAGGTCCTGAGATCGACTCTGCTCAGTAGGGAGTCTGTTTCTCCCTCTGTGCATACTCTCTCTCTCCCTCTCTCTGTCAAATAAATAAATAAAATCTTTAAATACTCATATATATTAAAGTAAAACCAATGGAACTAGAAAGAGAAACTAACACTCCACTATAAGGGGAGATTTTTAAATATACCTCAGTGACTGATGAGAAGAATCAACAAATCGGGGGGGAAAAAGCCCCACATAATTCATTTAAATAAAAATATTCATCTTTGGGGGCCTGGGTGGCTCAGTGAGTTAAGTCTCTGCCTTTGGCTCAGGTCAGGATCTCAGGGTCCTGGGATCGAGCCCCGCATCGGGCTCTCTGCTCAACGGGGAGCCTGCTTCCTCTCTCCCTCTGCCTGCGTCTGTAATCTCTCTCTCTCTGTGTCAAATAAATAAAATCTTTAAAAACAATACTCATCTTTGGGTTTTTTTCTGCTTAGTAAAAACTCTAAAATTAGCAATTGTCAAATCTAACTTTCTTTGTTATATTCAAGACTCAAACCATGGGCAGTGGTTTGTTTTTTTTTTTAAGATTTTATTTATTTTTTTGACAGAGAGAGAGATCACAAGTAGGCAGAGGGAGGGGGGAAGCAGGCTCCCCGCTGAGCAGAGAGCCCGACCTGGGACTCGTAAGGAGCTTCTTTGTCCTAGCTGCCTTCAAGAGAGTTTCTCTAGAATTATAATTCCTCATTCTTACTATCAGGTGTCTCGAGGTGTTTCGAGAATCTAAAATCTTGGGGCGGGACCGTTCTGCCTCTAGTACATGAACGCTGTTTCCATTTGCGATATTTGGAAAATTTCCATGAAGAACGTGTTTGACAATATCTTCTAGACTTCTTTCTTTCTCTTCCCCTTCAGGTATTCCAATAATTCTGATGTTGGAACGTTTCATGGCATCATTTATTTCCCTGATTCTGTTTTCGTGGTTTCTAAGCTGTTTGTTCCAGGCTTCCTCCTGATCCTTTCTGTTTGTCCTCCAGATCACTAATTCTATCTTCTGTCTCAGTTACCCTAGCTTTTAGAGAATTTAGATTAGATTGGAATTCAGTGAGAGCCTTGTGAACATCATCCCTGGTGGCTTTCAGTTCTGCCCTAATATTGTGAATATCATCCCTGGTGGCTCTCAGTTCTGCCCTAATCAATTCCATTTGGTCGTC